>OX031006.1:120862380-120986885 GCA_943735925.1 Pollenia amentaria | reverse complement strand
ACGTAAACTCTTTCATTCAAACAGTATATAAAAACAGCTGTTCAAACTAGTTGCAAAATCTTACCAGAGGAAATTTCTCCAGTAACATTTTGCAAGTTCTCTAATTTCCAACTGTCAAAAAATTCTCTTTTTGGCTCTCTCGCTGTAAGAGATTTGGAGTACGCAGACAACATTTTGCAAGATTTTGCGACATTTTGTACAAAATTATGCAAGATATGTGTACGCAGACAGACCTATTGTCTAAATTTAAACCAGGGATTTCCAAAAATTTTTTAGTTGTGTAGTAGTGAGTACCAGAGAGTAAAAAAATTGAGAGAATGCATTCATTTACAGCCGAAATAAAATGTTAGTAATATATTTTATAAGTTGTATAACACAAAGGTACAAAATTAAAAATTTTTTCTGTTGATAAAAAATTTGTAGCAATTCTTTACCAATTCAATGTCGCTGATTTTAAGATTGCACTTTTTTTTTATTCGGAAGCTTTTTGACTCTAAATCAGTTTCAAATATCTTATCAAACAATTGTAAAAAAATTAAGGATTTTTATGTTTTAAAAATTCATAAAAAATAAATATTGCACGCAAATCACAGCTGATAGAAAAAAAGTGCAGTTTTAAAATCAGCGACATTGAATTGGTAAAGAACTGCTACAAATTTTCTTTCAACACAAAAAATGTTTAATTTTGTTCCCTTGTTTTATACAACTTATAACATAAAATCTTCTAAATTTATACTTTTATGGCAGTTTCGTAGTAGCAGAATGCTTTTCAAATGTGATGAACTTAATTTATTACGTCTTGGAACAAATAAATTTTAAATCCGAAAAAATTTGTTCGCATAGGTAAGTAGTGCCGAATAAAGAGAGGCACTTAAATTAATTTTTTTTTTAGTTCAGGATAGAACTCGCCACCCAAATCTATCCAGAACTCTACAATATTATTTTCGTCTGGAGCAACGAAAAGGGTTTTCGAAAAGATCTAATAGCGGTTGTAAAATTACAAAATCTTGAAACCTGTCTTGAAAATTATTGAAAAGTGTTTCAAATATTTCGGCATATTCATATCTTTTGTCGATTTCTAGATTTCTATAAACAAGAGAAGTTTTTGGAAAATTGGAAAAGTCAAAAGTTTTAATTTTGTTTTTTTCTTTCTATCCTCTTACAACTACAATTCGTGTTGGAAAAACCCCAGCCAATTGTAGGGGAATGTAAGAAAGAAAAATTGACGGTTTATTGTTGTGTCTTTGTTGAAGCTTTGATATTGTTACATGCAAGACCTGAGTGTTTTAAAATTCTTATTCACTTTATGGTCTTACTTGTATAATATTTTTAGCTTTTCTCAAGTATTTGGAAAAAGTTTCCTGACGAGCTGGCCTAAGCAACCAGCGAAATGCGCATAGAAACTAGCT
This sequence comes from Pollenia amentaria, assembly GCA_943735925.1. Classification (NCBI taxonomy): domain Eukaryota; kingdom Metazoa; phylum Arthropoda; class Insecta; order Diptera; family Polleniidae; genus Pollenia; species Pollenia amentaria. The sequence continues at coordinate 120,985,476 of OX031006.1, read as the reverse complement.
TTCCCACAACAATAAATTTCAGTGTTTTCATTAAAAAATTGGGATTATTAGCACATCATTAATAAATTAACTAATTAATAATAAATATTTCATTCCCGAAAATAATTTTTGATAATAAATTTGCATGTGCCCGGCAAATAAAAAACTTAAATGGCAAGCTGCTTTATTTAAGCAACTTGTTTTTTTAATTTTGTTTTTTTCTTTCTATCCTCTTACAACTACAATTCGTGTTGAAAAAAACCCAGCCAATTGTAGGGGAATGTAAGAAAGAAAAATTTACGGTTTATTGTTGTGTCTTTGTTGAAGCTTTGATATTGTTACATGTAAGACCGGAGTGTTTTAAAATTCTTATTCACTTTATGGTTTTACTTGTATAATATTTTTAGCTTTTCTAAAGTATTTGGAAAAAGTTTCCTGACGAGCTGGCCTAAGCAACCAGCGAAATGCGCATAGAAACTAGCTTTCCCACAACAATAAATTTCAGTGTTTTCATTAAAAAATTGGGATTATTAGCACATCATTAATAAATGAACTAATTTATAATAAATATTTCATTCCCGAAAATAATTTTTGATGGTCACCAGTTTTAATTTGGGAAACAATTAGAAAAAGTTTTGTTTTAAAATTGTGAATGATTTTTGACAAGTCGCATATATTGCGTTCCTTTCCTTGCAATTCCAAATTAAGTTCATTTAACATACTTGTCGTATCTGCCAAAAAGCTAAGTCTAAAATAAAATTATTGTCTTTTAAACACTGTACTAAAACTTTTTCTATTTTCTCAGTTTCTAGGAACTGAAGAACTTCTTCTCTTAAATCATTAAGTCTATTCAGGCAATCACCGCGACTTAGCCACCGAACTTCTGTAAACATTTTCAGGTCACAATTCACAGCATTTTTGTTTTTTAAAAAGGTTACAAATTTTCGGTGGGTAAGCGCTTGATGTCCGCCTCGAATTTTATTTATTATATCCTCTGCTGTCTTCATAGCTGGGGTATCATTTATAAATTTCGATGCAAGAGCGGTCTGATGAATTATGCAGTGAAAATTATGAACTGCAAATTCGTGTTTTTTTAATCGGCCTATAAGCATTATATTTGCCCAACATTACATTGGCTCCATCTGTGCAAACTCATACATCAAACATCTGTGCACACATTTTAATTCTAGCTAATGGTATATCATAACTTTTTACAAAATACCAAATGTGCACCTGAGTTTGCCTGCAAAAATTTATAAAGTCATTATAACAGGTCAAAGTTACGTTAAATAAATACCATAAATTAGTAAGGTTAACTCTTTGGACTCGGTCATATAATTGTAGCATAAAAAAGTAAGCAATAAAAATAGTGCTAAACAATAAAGTTTCATTAATACATCAATAAAACACATCTTCTTACACAAAAATTTTACCTGTTGTCACATTTGCTTTTATGTGTATAGGTTTACACATAAATTGTAGGAAAACAAGACTTTTTAACTTGTTTTTTAAATATTTTTACTTACTTAAGAAAAGTGTTTTCAAAGAAAAAAAAAACCAACCGACGCGATTGGTACAGAAACAAAAATATTTTTACAAGCACAAAATACCAACAAATTCTTGTAATGTAGATATTATTTGAAAATTTGAAATTTTTGCTGATTAGGATTCACGTTACATATGTATTTTTATATAATTTTAAGTTATTTACAAAATTATAAATGACGTATCATCAAATAAATATATAATTTTTTTAACAGCATAATGTATAATCACACTCAATAAAAAAATTAGCAGAATTTTTAATTCTTTTTATAAGAACACACTAATATTTTTTAACAAAAAAACTGGGTAATCTGTTTTATAACTATTACCACGGTGTTAGTGGAATTAGTGATCAGATAATAATTTATAATAATAATTTTTAGTATTGCATAAGAAAAAATAAAATAGTGCTGTAAAATTATAAGAACCGAATCCATATACGTATGTAAAATAAAACCTATAATAAATGTGACTATCAGCTTCTTCCACATAGGACTGTTAGACATTTTGAAATTTGTTATCTGAAATATAAAAAATTGCTTTTAAATCTCAAATAATTACCATTTTACAAAGTTCTTTGCTTTGCATGTAAATTTATGAAATGTTACATTATTCTACATTTAAGTCTTAAAATTTAAACTCTAAATAAAAATTGCACGCAAGGCATTGGATGTTACCAAAAGCATTTTTGTCCGCACAATATTTTTTGAGCGTAAGCTGAAACAAAATAATCTAGCATCCACTAGACATGCACACTTGTCGAAGTCACATCGACGACTGAATTGAAGAGTATATAAATATGTGTTAGTAGTGGTGTGCACAATTGTGCAAAGAAATGGAAACCCCTGATTTAAACCATAGTAGGAATATAAAAAAAAATTTTTCTAAAAAAATTTACTGCTTATTTATAAAAGACATTTTATGTTTACTAAAGCCACATGGCGACATAATCAAAATGCTTTTGATTTTCATAAAAATTTGCAGCCAGTTTGATGTGTGTGCACGTAATTTCTTGAAATTTTATTTATTTTTTGTTTAAAAATGTATAAAAACTTGATTTTCAATGTTTTTTTTTATTAAAATTGTATTATTTGACAAATTATTAAATTGTTTCCGATGAAATATCCAATTTTGTTTATTATTACAACAAGTAATTAGGTATTACAAGTTATGAAAAATAGTCAGGCTTTGGAAGTTTACCTTTAAGAAGTTTGTAAAATTCTTATAAAGGTCTGTAAAAATATTTTTACAAAATATAGCAATGAAAATGAAAAATTTATTAATTTATTTATTGTTTTTGGTTTGCGGAGAATAACGTATGTTATAAAGACAAGATGGAGATGTTAAATTTACTAGTCCTTCCTTATATTATGGCGAAAGCAATACACATGGGAAACATTTAAATACCTTCAAATCATCGATTACATACTGAAAAAGTTAAAATTTGTAACCATTAAATTTGTAAAAAGCCTATACACTCAGCAGCAAATGGCTGCGTACAAGCCATTGATATGTTTTTCAGAACTAAAAAAATAAAAACATTTTGTTTAAATCTATAAAAAACTTTATTTTATTTATTGATTAGGATTAGTTCTAAAAATATTTGTACTTATTTTCAACAAAAATAGGAACGGTAGTTCATAACTACAAAGGAAACTTAGCGCCTATTCAAAAAGGCATATGCAAAAGTCTGCGTACGAACATGTATTTTAATGTTGTTTAAAATTTTTAATTAAAAAAAAAAATTAATTAAAAGTTGAAATTCCTTTTCGTTCGAGAACCTCCGGTAAACGTTTTAGCATATTTGCAGCCCAGCGTAGACAAATTGAACCTGGGTAACGATTATATGTTTTAACAATATAACGCCCCAAAGTATACGGCTCATAATACGAAGCTTTGGCTACTCTACAATGTCCCACAACAGCTTAAAACCCCACCGCAGTCTCCCTTCATAAGTCCCGTAGAACATTTAAAGGATTTATTGGATCCTCGTATTCGACAGCACAAAATTTATTCCAAACAAACATTTAAAATTCGATAATTGAAGAATGGAAAAAAATTTCCGTTCAAGAGACGTCGAAGGTAGTCGATTATATGCTAAAACGTATAGCGAGGTTCTCTAACGAAAAGGAATTTCAACTTGATATTAATTTTTTTTTTTTATTTAAAATTTGAACTAAAAATATTAAAACACATGTTTGTACGCAGACTTTTGCATATGCCTTTTTGAATAGGCTGTAAGACCCCTTTCAGACAGGCAAAGTTTACTTTGACAAAGTCTGTTGAATTCTCTTTTAAACTTTGTTTGGTGCTCAGACACACAAAGTTTAATTTGACAAATTTTTGTTTTCTCTTGTTTGAATATAATATATAAACAGCGTTGCCAGAATGATGATTTTATCATATTTTTTTTTATTTTTTCAAACAAAAATATGATTAAAGATTTTTTTCTCAAATGATGATTTTTTATTTTTAGAAATTCTGATTTTTACTTTAATTTTGCTTATAGAAAATACACGATTACTTAAACAGTCAATTTTTAAAACAATGAAGTTTTGCATCAGCCTGATGTGTGTTGGTGCTGCACACTTTTGTACCCAGTATCTAGAATACACAAAATTGCATCATTATTTCTGGACATAAAAATATTAAAAAAGGCATATTATAACCTATTTCCAATGTGCGAAAGAATTCCTTCTTTCGAACAACTACATTTAAAACAAAAACAAATTCTAAAAACTTTGTTTTTGTTTTAAATGTATTTGTAAAGGTACGTTCAGACTGATGAAATATTTGAAAGCAAACATCAAATATTTCATAAACGTAGTCTGAACACAAAATATTTTTGAGTATCAAATAAAATAACAGCTGATTTTGAGCAAATAAAAGTATTTGCCGGCAAACAAATATTTGTCCAATGTGAACATAGTGTGAACACAAAAAATCAAATATTTTAGTAATTTTTGAGCAAACATTTATTTGATATTACAAAAAAATTGAAAGAGCAAACAACGACAAATAATTTTGGCCATATTCCAGATAGAAGCAATTTTTACTGTAAGTTTTCGGATTCTTTACAATTTTAAAGATTTTTTATAATTATTAGACTTTGCTATTGCTATTAGCAAATTTTTGCAAATTACCGCTAATTTAGAAATTTTTTTATAGAATTTTTGCCATTCCTTAAAGTTTAAGGCACTTTTACTAAATTTTATGGCTTGTTTGAAATATTAAAATGGTTCGCGAATTTTCGCAATTTTTGCAAAATTTTTTTTTTTTTGTTTTTTAACCGATTTAGCAATTTCAAATATATTTTAGGGTTTGCTTCCAAGTTTGCATTTTTTCGCGAATTTTAGCCATGTTCGTAAAAGAAGCGATTTCTTTCTGTGATTCTTTGCAGCTTTAACTATTTTTAATAATTATGAGTACTAAACTTTGGTATCATGCCGCTATTAGCAAATTTTTGGGAATTTCCGCTTATTTAGCAATTTTTTCCGAATTTTTGCTATTCCTTATAGTTTTAGGCACCTTTAATAAATTTTATGGCTTGTTTAAAATATCTAAATTTTTCGCGAATTTTCGACATTTTTTTTTGCTTTTTTCTTGACATTTTGTTTATATATTTAACCGATTTAACGACTTCAAATATATTTTAGCGTTTGTTTCCAAGTTTGCAATTTTTCGCAAATTTTAGCCATGTTCCCGTTACCCAGTGGCTTCCATTTTTTCTTCTACATTCTCCTGTTCTAACACTAAAAGAGACGCTGATCCACCAAATAAAATAAAAAAATTAGCTTTTGCGCTCATTTTTACCATTTGAGAAATATATTTTTATTTTTGAACACTTTCATTAAATAATTATTTGATGCAAATATTTCTTTTAGTCTGAACGCATGGCAAACATGAATTAATTTAATTTATTTAACACTGTTTGCCAACTGTTTCATCAAACAAAAATTATCAAATATTTGAGCTTAGTTTGAACATTAACAAAATATTTTTTTGTTTCACACAGTTTGAAGCAAATATCAGAACAAATATTTTCGATAAATATTTCATTAGTCTGAACGTACCTTAAGAAGTAAATAATTCTTTAGTACATCGGGAAATAGGTGAAAAGAAAAAATGTATTTTTATAAAGTTTCATATACTGACGAATTATGTTTTTATGTATTTCAATTTAAATAATAAGAAGTATGGTTTTATAAAAAATTAATAATTCTTACTATTTTGCCCTTGTTTTAAAAAATTTAAATTAAGAAAAAAAAATTTAAGATTTTCCTCTTCAAAATATGATTTCTTTCGCCATATGACAATTTTTATTCCAAAGATTCTGGTAACGCTGTATATAAATATAAAGTTGCAGCCAACTTCAGGTATAATCTACGAACGAAAAACAAAACGACTTTGCGAGTACAGCAAAGTATGTACTCCCCCGTTATACTCTTTTCCCTTCTCTTCTATAAACTCAAGACTTTGCAAAGTAAACTTTGCTTGTCTGAAAGGGGTCTAAGTTTCCTTTGTAGTTATGAACTACCGTTCTTATTTTTGTTGAAAATAAGTACAAATATTTTTAGAACTAATCCTTATATACTTATATAAATAAAATAAATTTTTTTATAGATTTACACAAAATGTTTTTACTTTTTTAGTTCTGAAAAATATATCAGTGACTTGCACGCAGACTTTTGCTGCTAAGATTAAGTAAAATTATTACCTAAAGACTCGTTGTAAATAGTTAGGGCGTGTGTGAAACGGTAGCAAAGTACTATGGTAACAAAGTAATTCCATGTGGGAAAAAATTAATGTTTCTGCTGTAAGAAGTGATATCTTTTAACGAAATAAAGAATGCTTTTTGATCGTATACCAAGATAAACAATGATATATTCAAAATATGGGACTCCGGTAGTATACCACATTTATAGACGAGTCAACGAAATAAACTGCAATTAAATTACCGATGTTAATCCATTAAGGGATAACATGTTGCCAAACTTATATATTAAAAAAAAAAAATAGAAGCTACACCGATATGGTGCCTAAAACTTTTCTTTTGTTTCTAAGCTGTTTCCCATTTTAATTATACTAATATATAGCTATGTATGTATTGCAGTACTTTTAAGTTAATTTATCAATATTCCTAAAAAACATCCCTTAGATTTTATGATTGTAAACATACTGGTGCTCGAACATGGTACAGTGTATGTTATATTAACTTCTATTTGCTTGGTTATGGTCTACATTATAAGAACTTTTTTGAAAAATATCGTTGGAAAAATTATATCTTTTTTGACGATATAAAGTTTTGACGTTGTGTAAAAATATTTAAAAAAAATACTATGTACAGTACTTTTGGGTTATAGTCATAAACCGTGGACTATATCGCTAGAATGACTATACGCCACATATCACTATAGTATAGTATGTATACATACTCTGTGTATACTCTGTGCTATATGCCTAGTTCACATATGTATATGTGTGCTACTATGAGTAGGGCTGTCAGATGTGGCGATTTATAAACCTATTTGGCGGGGTAAATTTTGTGTTTGCCGACATGGCGATTTTTTTTGGCAAAATTTAAAAAAGTTAGCGATTTATGAAAAGCAATTATATAAAAAAAATTATGAGCAAGGCTATAGTTTTTTCTTTAAACTTATAACAAATGTTAAAATCGCAATACGAATGCGATTGTTTTAGATGAAAAATTGATTATATTGCCAGATAATTCCATTAAACACATTCAAAAATTGTTGCTTTAGAAACTTGGAATAAAGCGAGGGCTTTATTTGATTTTCAGACATTTTCCTTGCAAAAAGTTATCAAACTTCGGATCTCTACAAGAAAACATATAAATGTTTAATTTATTTTGGAAAATAAATTCTAAAAATTTAATCGTGTTTGCATATTAAATGGAATTTTAAAAATTTCTTAAAATTAAAACAATAATAAGATATTTCATCACTGTTACCAAACACAAGAACTATTTTTTTTCGATTGGAGAGTTGATAAGAAAAAGTAAACGATTAATTTCTTGATTCTTTGATATGGTTTGTAACTTCTAAAACAAACAAAAAACTTAGGCTTATAGTGCATTTACACTTGTAATTTTCAAACTAGTTTATGATCGTAAACTACTTTCATAAACTATATCGTTTACATCAGCAGTTTTGACAGTTAACAGTTTAACAGCCGTGTCACAAAACAGCTGACTTCAGTAAAAAAAAACTTAAAAACGTTGGTGCACGTACATTTATACATACGATAAACATACCTTTTATTTTCGTTATCCATATTATATAAAACAATTTTCAATTAATTTTTTTAAACTTTTTCTTGATGTGTTCCTTTTTTTAACGCAAACTTTTTTAACTTAATTTTTTTTTTTATGAAATGTCAAATATCACTAGCGTTTTCAGAGCAAAATTTGAAAAGAACAGAGTTGCATTAACAAAAACTGCTTGTTTGCAACTAGTTTATCTCAAAAGCTAGTTACAAACGTGTTTATAATTTGTATGGATAAACAAGTTTCTTAAACTAGTTTATCATCATAAACAACTTATAACCTGTTTATGGTGTAGGTGTAAATGCACTATTATGTGACTAAAACGTTAATGATTTGCTTTACTTTTGCCTTTTCTAGCCGCTGATAGATGGAATATATGGTAAATGTGCTTATATCGCTAAATGGACTATAACGTAAATACTTTCTATTAATCTTCTGTATAGCGGCAAAAATAAAGATTAAATGGACTGTTGAAATAAGTTTTTCAATCGTGTTAGCTTTTGTTTTTATAGTTTTTATATTGTTAAATTATTGTCATTCTAAAGAAAATATTTGAATTGAATAAACGTTCCTTAAATTACTTTTTATATAAACTATTCTGTGTCCTTATTTTTGTGTATATTACTAGAGGTTATGGGCGATAGTAAAGATATACACGGTATTCCTCAATTTAAAGGTGAGGGATTTGACGACTGGCAGTTCCGGGTGAAAACTCATCTGGATTCACTCAACTTATTGGATGTTCTAACCGGCACTCCTCCAAGTGAAGCAACTGCTTTAGAATAGTTTTCTAAGAAGGACAAGAAAGCAAAAGATAGAATCGTAAGCTTTGTTCATTCGGATTGTTTAAGCTTTATACGGGAAAAAGAAACTGCTTTTGAGATGTGGACTAGTTTGCAAACCGCCTATGCTAAGCAATCTGTTGTGAACCAACTGCTTTTAAGGAAGAAACTGGTTAGGTTAAGAATGAACGGTGGGGACTCAATTGTGTCTCACATATTGGTTTTTGAAAACTTAATTCGTCAACTGAAATTGGCTGGTGCTAAGATGGAAGACTCTGATGTATTAGCACAGCTTTTTCTAACACTTCCAGAGAAATACGACCCTCTCGTTACGGCTCTTCAAAATGTAGAAGATGGCAAATTAAATTTAAATTTGGAAGAAGAAGAAGCGAAGTTTTCTGACCGTAATAATGAAATTCCTGATGAAAAATTGGCATTTTCTAGCAAGAAGTTCCATAATAAGAAGAGATTTAAAGGTAAATGCTTCAAATGCGATAAATTTGGTCATCAATGAGTCAATAGTTGCCAATCATGTCGGAAACATAAATGGTATTACTGACAGAGGTGTTGAAGTTACAATAGAATATGTTTTATATACTCCAGACTTAAGAGATAATTTGATATCTGTGCGGAAATTAACTAAATCTGGTCTTTCAGTAAATTTTTTAAATAAAAAAGCTGTTATATTGAAAGGAAAATTAGAAATCGCAACAGCCGATCTTATTGGTAACTTATATGAATTACATTTAACTTGTGGAACGGGTTATGCGTTATCGTGCAGTCAAAATGAATTTGAGTTGTGGCATAAGCGTCTGGGGCATATTGGTATTTCTGGATTCGAGCAGCTTAAGAAATTTGGATTAATAAATCGTGAACTGAAACAAAATCAGCTTGGCTTTTGTGATGTTTGTATGGAATCCAAGATTTGTCGAAATACTTTTGATGGAAAAAGACCCAGAACTACTAGAGTTATTCAAAGAATTCACTCTGATGTATGCGGACCAATCACACCTACGGCTTGGAATGGTTCAAATTATATTGTAACATTCATTGATGATTTCACACATTTCGCAATGATCTTTTGTATCAAAAAGAAGTCAGAAGTTTTTGAAAAGATTCAAGAATATGAGGCTTTGGTAAGTGCAATGTTTCCTGAATCTAAAATATCCACACTTACACCCAATTTTCACGATGATTTAAAAGACATGTCTTTTTTGTATTTCTTTTTTAAAGAAACTTCCAAAAACTTGTTAAATTTTTACCATGTTTCTTTTCTTTGCAGTCAGAGCTGATTTTTTCTTAGTTTCTTATTCGTAACAATATTTAAAATTTCGTTATTCCACATAATTTTGATATATTTTGAATTTTTTTTAATTAAAATTTTTTATATTTCTATATTTTAATAAGCACATGTCATTTTGAAATAAGAATAAAACAGAAATTAAAAAACACAAATAAGTGCAAAGAGGAATGTCAAAAAAGAAACACAGAAATACGATTCATGTCTTTTTTTCTACCCTGCTTACTTCTCTACCCCTCTCACTATCAAACAAAAAAAGACATGATTTTAAAATAGGGGAAAAAATCATCGTGAAAATTGGGTGTTTCCATTGATCAAGGAAGAGAATACCTGTCATTGAAGCAACTAAATTGGTACAAATTGGTAAAGGTATTCAAGTCGAAACTACTATTGCTTATACCTAGGGAGATCGATTATTCGACTTTTTTCAATAACCGGTTTTCGAATATTACGAATAGTTGCTATTTTAAAAAACCCGGTTTTCGTTAAGCAATTTTTAAATAACCGGTTAACCGGTTTTAATTCGAATACTTAAAAACACAAAAACCAAATAAGTTTTTAAAATAAAACTTTAATTTGAATAAAAACAAAACCATTTGCAAAGGTAAGGAACCAACACAATATGATATGACTTAAATCAGACCTAACAAATATTTTACGATAAAATCGAAGAAAAGTGGGACCAGTAAATTGATCAAACTTTAGCTAAATTTTCAACAATTTTTTATTGATTTACTAAACTTTATTTGTAAGAAGATCTAGAGAAACGTTTTGCAAAAGCAAATAAATTATAGGAATTTTATAAAGTTATTATTTGAAATATTCTCTCAAATTTATTTTGAATGAGTTTTAATTCGTTGGTGGTTAAGCATATAAATAAATCAACCATATTTTGAAAAGTTGCAAACAGAACCTCTTATCCAGGATTATCTATTTCAAATTATTTTGTTTCAGCATTATATATATATTTATATATATGTATTTCTATAGAAACGAATTGTGAACTGAACATTATTTTTGTGTAAAATATTGGTCAATTCGTCGACTACAATTTAAAACATTCCATGACATTACTTGATTTCTTCATTTCTGTTTTTTAGTTCTTGGCATTTTAATAAATAAAACTGGTAGAAATTTTTCCCATATTGTTGATTTCGCCGTAATGTTGTAGTTTTCAGCATGAAGAGATGCTAGAACTACTTAAGAGTTTTTAGTGCCTTAACGGGCATTTCGTCATTCATTTTTTGCAGCGTATTTTAGTAAAGTATTATTTGTAGTCTCCTTAGAACTACTTCGAACGAAGTTAAGTTTCATTTGGATGACATTAATGTCAAGCATGTGGACTAATTAAAGGTGATTATTAAGACGTGACGGGGAAAAACCTTTGCAACTTATCATTTAAGGGCACTTCAAGCACCTAACTTTGTTTTTTTAATCGCGTTCGAAAAATATCTAGAGATAACCTTTATGTAAAAATATATTTAATATTTAGAATACTCTTGCAAAAATTACTATTTACTTTTTAACTGAACACGTTTTTGTAGTATTTTGAATAGTTTTTGGTTTTTTTTCTACAAGAACACACGCTTTTATAAGCCATTTGTATTAAGAGTGTTCGTAATGTTTTTTGACCTTTGTTACATTTTGTTTTGACATTTTTCATAAAAAGTTCAAGTTTGGCCAATATTCAATTAGAAAATACTTAAATTACGAGTACATCTACAACAGGAGTAAGGAAAATGTATATAAATTACACATTTCTCAAATAACCGGTTTATTATACCAAAATAACCGGTTTATTCGATATTCGAAAAATGGGCATTTTAAAATAACCGACTTGGGCAACGCTTAAATAACCGGTTAAAACCGGTCGAATAATAACCGTTCGATCTCCCTACTTATACCCCACAACAAAATGGGTTTTCGGAACGATTCAACAGAACAGTTTTTGACAAGGTAAGATCAATGCTATCAGAATCTGGAGTGCCAAAATTTCTATGGAACGAAGCTGCCTTATCTGCAGTTTACATTATTAATTGATGTCCTACTAGAGCGATTGAAGGAAATGCAACTCCAGCCGAATTATGGCATCGTAATAAGATAAACCTCCAGAAAATAAGAATTTTTGGATGCAAAGCTTATTGTTGGGTGCCTGATGCCAAGCGAAAGAAACTTGATCCTAAAGGAAAGAAAATGGTAATGATTGGTTACGCTCCAAATGGCTTCCGTTTATGGGACATGGAAAACCGTAAAGTTATTTTGGCTCGTGATGTGAAATTTGAAGAGACTTTCTATCCTTTCAAATCGGTCATAGAACCCTTAAAAATTCCAAATATAATTGTACGAAACAGCCACGAGCAAGAGGGGGAAGAAGATGAATATGTTGCTGTGTCTGATTCCAATCACAAAATTGACAATTCCACTTCAATTGAATCAACACCAGAATTCGACATAACAGAAGATGAAAATATTTCACTTACTCCGGCCGTTGGGTCCGATGTTGTGGATATACACGAAAGTAACCAAGATATATCTAGAGAAATATCACTTTCGGAAAATGAATTACGAAGAAGTGGAAGAATAAGTCGATTACCAGGCAAATTTTTCGATTATATAACTGGTTTCAATGCTGAAGTGATTAAAAATCAAGAACCTCAAACATATGCTGATATTTTTAATAGAGATGACTCAAAGCAGTGGGAGAATGCTTTTAAAGATGAATTAAATTCTATGAAAGTAAATCATGTTTGGGATGAAGCTAAAGTTCCACCTAATGTTAAGTTGTTAAAATTGAAATGGGTGTTTCGAATAAAAGAGGATAACAACGGAAACCTTACAAGATATAAAGCACGATTGGTTGTCAAAGGGTTTCTCCAAAACTATGGTACTGACTACTGGCAAACATACGCTCCGGTTGCAAAATTAAGCACAATAAGAAAAGTGCTGGCTATTGGCCTTCATTATGGTTACAAATTTCATCAACATGATGTTAAAACGGCATTTTTACATGGGGAATTAAAGGAAATCATTTACATGGCTCAACCGGAAGGTGTAGAAGGAAATAACGATGTATGTTGCAAATTAGTGAAATCTCTTTATGGTTTAAAACAAGCTCCTAAATGCTGGAATGACAAATTCAATAACTTCATTGAATCATTAGGTTTTTCAAGATCAAAACATGACTACTGTTTATATGTTAAAATCGACAAAAATAAAACTGATGCGTTGTTTTTAATTTTGTATGTGGATGATCTGCTTATTGTTGGAAGTAAAATCGAGAGCATAGACAAGTTAAAAACTGATCTTAAAAGAAAATTTTAAATGTCAGATTGTGGCGATTTAAAATACTTTTTAGGGATGAAAATAACATTAAGTGATGGAAGCTTATGTATATCGCAGGAATCAAGTATTAACAAGATTTTGAATAAATTTGGAATGTCGGAGTGCAAATTAGTAAAGACTCCAATGAAAAAAGGATTGCAGATGGAAATTAATAGAACCGGCTAAGGTACAAACCAACCATATCGTGAACTTTTAGGTAGCTTGATGTACATTATGTTGTGTTCACGGCCAGATATATGCTATCATGTCGGCTACCTAGGTAGATTTCAACAAAGTCCAAACGACATACATTGGCAACATTTGAAGAGAGTTTTGAGGTATATTAGAGGAACTTCGTCTATGAAACTAAATTTTTCAAAGAACAACAATGAACCAGTAATTGGATATGCAGATGCAGATTGGTCAGACATATCAGATCGAAAGTCAGTAAGTGGCTTCGTATTTAAAGTCTATGGCTGTACAATTTCTTGGTGCAGTAAGAAGCAACAAACAGTAGCCACATCATCGTCAGAAGCTGAATACATAGCTCTTAGTTTAGCGACAACAGAAGCAATTTGGATAAGAGGAATAATGAAAGATCTCAAGGAAATAGATGACAACTATCAAATAAAGATTTTTGAAGATAACAGAGGATGTATTGGAATGGCAACAAATATTGAAACGAAACATGTAAAGCATATAGATATAAAACACCATTTTATTCGAGATAATATTGCTAGTGGCATAATAAGTGTTGAATCAATATCTTCCGAGATGCAGTTGGCAGATATTTTTACAAAGTCAACAGACTCCTGTCGTTTTATTAAACTACGTGATCAACTTGGACTAATCGATTGAGAGGGGGTGTTGAAATAAGTTTTTCAATCGTGTTAGCTTTTGTTTTTATAGTTTTTATAATGTTAAACTAGCTTAACCCGGTGCGCTTCGCTACACTGGCAATTGTGTTCAGATATATGGTATTTAATATGTCTTCTATGAGGGGTACTGCTCCTAGTCTGTCTACCCCGCACATTTTTATATTGAAATTTATAGTTTACTATAATAGTAGCTTTAACCACGTTTGAAGACTCTCCCTTTAATAGTTCTTCAGTTGAGCGATATTTAATGCATGCATCCTATGGGAGGTATTTCCCCCCCTACGCCTACCCGCTTTATTTTTATTTTCAAAAGTGTAGTATACCTAAGAGTTACTTTTAGAAAGTTTGAACATTCTCACTATTACAGTTCTTAAGATATGCGATGTTAAACATTGGCGTCCTATGGGGTATTACTTTACCCCCGCTGCTATTTTATTTCAATTCCGGGGCTCAGAAGATCCTACTACAAAAAGTTCAGCAAAATGCGTGCAGCGGCTCTTAAGATATGCGATAATTAATATTGGTATCCTATGGGGGGTACCAATTCCCCTGCCCCTATCGAAAAAATAAGTAGCCTTTTTTATTTTTAGGGCTCACGTGATGTTACTGTAAAAATTTCAGGAAAATCGGTTCAGTATAATATTGGCATCCTATGGGGGGTACCAATTCCCCTGCCCCTATCGAAAAAATAAGTAGCCTATTTTATTTTTAGGGCTCACGTGATGTTACTGTAAAAATTTCAGGAAAATCGGTTCAGTAGTTTCGGAGTCTATAAAGCGACAAACAAACACACAAACATACAAACATACATAATTCATTTTTATATATATAGATAGAAGATAGATTATTGTCATTCTAAAGAAAATATTTGAATTGAATAAACGTTCCTTAAATTACTTTTTATATAAACTATTCTGTGTCCTTATTTTTGTGTATATTACTAGATGGACTATAACGCTAATGTGACTAGCAATGGAAATGACTATAAACGAAAAGTACTGTATAAAATAATGAACAAATTAGGAAAATACAATTTTTTTGCAGGATGCTCTATGCATTTTATTTTATATTTTTTTTTGTTTTGAATTCACAAAATTTTTTAAAAGTTTTTATTTGACGTTTTTAATTACAATTTTCGTTTTGCTGCTTGTCAGAAATTTTGTTGTTTGTTTTAAAAATTCTACTAGCCCCAGGGCTATTGAAATTTCATTAATTTCAGAAGTGTCAACATTTTACTTACATTTGCACTTTTCTATCGCTTCACACACGCCCTAAGAAAACACACTTGTTTTATAATAAATTCGTTAGATACATACATACACATATTATTAGTACATACATAGTTGAATTGCCTACAAATTTTAATTATAATTCGGTTCGAATCGTTATAATATCATTTTTACAACAATAAAACACATATTCTTACCCTACCAATTAAACAATCGGTCGCATTTGTTCTTACGTAGGTTATTTGCACATAAATTGCTTGAAAACAAAACAAAATCATTTAAAAAATAAAAATACCGAAAACCGGTTTTAACGAAAAAAAAACATGCACACACACGTTGGTTGGAAAAAACAGAAAACATGTGTATGTATGTATTAATGCATGTGGATTTTTGCTCTCTTCAGTTTTCTGAACGTGAGCACGAAGTTTTTGCTTTTCTTGTTACTTCCCCCCTCATCATTTAGAAGCACAACATTTTTGTCAATTCCAAATGTACTAAGTGCAACATCTTTATAAATATATAGTCTTTGATATGAGGGTTTAAAACAGTATTTACAGTACTGGTAAGACAGTAAGAAAATACATATTAGTTGCCAAAAACACTACCTACTGTCTTCGTGACGTAGGCGTCCAGACAGTAGTTAACACAGTACACTTTTAAAAAGATGTCTAAAATGAATTTCGCAGTGCAAGTTTCAGCTAAACGTGCTTTATATGACTCTGCTCTCTGACGAGGAGCACGATACTGAAAGTATATCTGCTCACAGTCAGACTACAGAGCCTGTCCCTTCCACCGGTGAGGCCAGGGGACATCAAAGGGGCCACTCGGGAGAAGACTGTCCACAACTTCGGCAGGGCGCCGTAGAGGAGATGCCAAGTGTCCCTCCACGTGATATTAACAACACCAGCCGAACGAAGGAGGAGAAGGCGTGGAGCGGGACAAGTAATTCTCTGGTGTATCTGGACATGGTAGCGAACAGAGATCCTTCAACGTTCTCCACGATGGACAGGTACCTTCTGAGACGGCACCGACAAAGCGTCGCTAAATTCGAAAGAAAAGCGGGCTAATCCGAATTGGGGCTTCTTTAAAAACGGCTCCGCTCTGGGTTGGCGCAATGGGCCCTGTGCGACTTGCTGCCAACTGATGTGGAAGGTGAAGTGAACAGATTCACTCATCTGCTAAGAGAGAGCTACGAGCTGTCTTGCCCGGTAACTTTTCCGGGAAGGCGTGAGCAGCCCAAATGGTGGACCAGGGAACTTCAGGTTCAAAGGTCGACGGTAAGGAGGCTGTATAACAGGGCCAAGCTCACGGAAGCACCGGGTGACTGGAGCACCCATAAGGTGCATTTCAATAAGTATAAGGCGGATCTTAAAAGGGCAAAGCGGCTCTCATGGAGGTAGTTCTGTGACTCCATTGATAATGTCAACGAGTTGTATATATTCCAACGGATTTTATCCAAGGATCCTAGGACCCTGGGGTATGTCCAAAGGAATGACGGCTCATGGACTGAGTCTAGCTCTGAGACCCTAACCTAACTCATGAAGGCGCACTTTCCTGGTACCTCCGGAAGACGGAGGTATGAACCATGGTCAATGGGACGGAATGTCTGTGATATAGAGTCATGCGTCCACCCGCGTCGAGGAAATAGTCACAAGAGAGCAGCTTGAGTGGGCTGTCAATACCATCGACCCATATAAATTACCGATTCCGGACAGTATTTTTCAGGCCATGCTTTACAATATCCCGGACGACACATTATTTCTGCTGGTAAATATATTTAGGAAATGCCTCAGTGGGAGGTATCTGCATAGATATCTACCCAAGGCTGGTAGGGCAGGCCACTCGAATCCGGGAGATTTTAGGCCTATTAGTCTGTCTTCATTCTTATTGAAGACACTCGAGAGACTGATAGACCTCTATCTTAGGAGTAATATTGATATCCACCTCATTAGCAACGATTAGATGAGAGTGCGCTACATGAGGTGGTGGGTTATATTGAGCATCCTGAGGCATAAGGAATATACTCTCGCTGCGTTTGTGGACATAGAAGGAGCCTTCAATAGCATCAGGATTGAGGCGATCAAGGATTCCTTGGTGGAGCTGGGAGTTCAGGGCGTTCTGTTGGAGTGGATAGTCTGCATGCTTGGAAGCAGGATTATCAACTCGAGCCTGGGGAATCAGAGTGTTAGGAGGAAGGTTACCAGGGGAACACCACAGGGAGGGGGGTTCTATCTCCTCTACTGTGGTTGCTTGCGGTCATCTCGATTCTCAGATCATTTGATTTCAAGGGTATGAAAACCGTCGCTTATGCGGATGACATAGATCTACTGGTCAGGGGAAGTTTCTGTCCACGATCGATGAAATTATGCAGGTGATGTTGGGCGAGCTCTCGGCTTGGGCAAAGGATAGACGGCTGAGGGTAAGCCCTGCGAAGATTGAGCTGGTTCTTTTTACCAGAAGCTACAGAATAGAGGGTTTAAAGGGGCCAGTGCTGGATGGCGTCGAGTTAGCTCTATCTGACTGTGCTAAGTACTTGGGTAACTTTCTCGACTGTAAACTGTCTTGGAGGAGAAACACACAGGAGAGGATGAAGAGGACTCAATGCCTACTACACATGCAGAAAATCCATCGGTAAGAATTGGGGACGAAGACCAGATATGGTCAACTGGACTTACACATCGGTGGTTAGGCCTATTCTTACCTATGGATGCACTGTTTGGTGGGATGCGTTGAGAGTGAACTGCTATAGGAAGATGCTCAACAAGGTCCAGAGGAGTGCATCTCTTGGCATCACTGGTGCAAGGAGAATCACGCCACAGGCGGCGTTGGACATCCTACTACAACGGTCCCCCATTGAACATTATGTGAGGAGTGTGGCTGCCAGGCACTTATTTAGACTCTACGAGTCTTCGTTGATAAGATCTAGGCGGGATGACCACACAAGGATTCTATACGAATTGGGTCTTCTTGATCAGGAAAGATTTCCGGCGGGAATCTCGGATCATAGGAGTATGACCTTGGACTTTGGTGTAACACCACTGGTTGAGTTCCCGAATAGGGAAGTTTGGCGTAGATCCAACGGACTGTTTGAGGGGTGGGCAGTATATACGGACGGGTCCAAGATGGACACTGACACTGGGGCTGGTGTTTTTATTGCTGACACGGACGTGAAAAGGTCATTCAGACTCCCGGATGAGTGCAGTGTCTTCTAGGCTGAGATCCTAGCGATCTCGAGGGCGGAAGTGATACTGGGTCACCTCGTAGGGGGATCTGTGGTGACCATCAACGTCGATAGTCAGGCTGCGCTAATAGCATTGTCAAATTATATGGTGCGAGCGTGTCTGGTTGCACGGTGTTGGAATGCTCTGAGAGAGCTCATGTTGGCATTCACAATAAGGCTTTGTTGGGTACCAGGACACTGTAAGTTGGATGGCAATGAGGTGGCGGACGAACTTGCGAGAGGGGGTTGGAATCTAGACTTAGAGGTTTGGGGCAGAGGGGTAAAACCCTCCTTATGTCACTACTATGGGGTGATACGGGAAAGATTCCGTGATGCTGTTAACCGGTTCTGGAGGGATAGAAAGGATTGCAGGGTGTCGTAGGCCTTATGGCCCGTATTGGACGCAGGGGCAACCAGGGTTCTATAAGGACTGGATTGGAGTAGTCTAAGGACCCTTATAGGGTTCCTGACGGGGCATTGTTCTGCTATGGCTTTTATGGGTAAATGGGACATTGCGATACCGGACTTCTGTAGGCTGTGCAGGGATGTCTATGAGCGAGAGACGGTTGAGAATGTGCTGTGCCACTGTGCTTGGATGCAGGGCCCCAGGCAGAAATGGCTAGGGGCTACATTTCAAGACGAACTGGGGTGTATCGCTGGATGTAATCCAACCGATATACTGCGGAAAATCATAAGTGCATAAAATCTCATTCTTGACGTCGCCGATCTTAAAGGCTTCAAAAATAAAAATTTCGTTAGGTGACTATTAATTATTGGCAATTTTTCGACTTTGTGCATGGATAAGGACCTTAGAAATAGCACAATAGTCTATGGGAAGGACGATTGGCTAAGATTTGATTTCCCATAGATGGGCGTAACACATGGTTGGGTGGTTTTATAATTTTAGAGCCATCGCAGTTACTAACAAATATCTTGACGTCGCGTGCCAACTTCGGCCAGAAATACCTTTGCCTGATATGATAATGTGTCTTAAAGAAACCTCCATGACAACCTTTGCCTTTAGCCGATTTTATAACCTCCTTTCGTCAATGTCGTAGGTAACAGTCTCCACAGGTCTTCCTCTTATTCATTCCCGTTCCGAAATTGGACTCGCTTGTAAACGTGCGCAGGTCTGGCAAAAGCAAAATACGCAGGTCTGGCAAAAATTTTTTTTGCTTATTTCTTCTCTAATATTGTTATAGTCTGATTTATCGAATTTGGGCGATTGTAGATCTATTTCAGGCAAGGAAGGACAAAGTTGGATCTCTTCCACATCAAATCGGGATAAGATGTACGGCACCACGTTCAGTGAACCCTTCCGGTTTTCAATAGTAAAGACAAAACTTTGAAGTTTAAGGCTCCTCTGCCATGTAAATATTTCTGGCACATAAGCCAGCGTAAACTCGATTGGTCCGTTATATTTTTAAACGGAATTGTCTCAACATACTGCCTGAATCTTTTTACACAAATTACGGACGCCAAGCATTCCAGCTCCGTCACCGTGTAATTCTGCTGTGTCCTATTCAACTTCTGGGATACGAACACGATCGGATGTTCCTTTCCCTCATCATCTAACTGGAACAAAACCCAGCCTACACCTATTTGTGACGCGTCACACTGAATGACAAATTCCCTGTTGAAGTCGGGCTGAGCCTGGACAGGAGCAGCTGAGAGTGCGTGTTTCAGATGATGGAAGAAATGTACAGCTTCAGGGCTGAGACGAAAAGGTTTATTCGATTTGCGTATGCAATTTGTAAGGGGACTCTCAAAGTCCGAACTACGCACGAGGAAGTCGTTTAAATATATAAAATCATTGTAACGTAATTTGGACGGGACGGTTTTGTCCATCAGGCAACTCATCGTCTGAGGCCCATTACAAACGCCGAATTCATCACCCTATATTGGTATAAAGCCCTACCGGGCACGACAAAAGCGGTTTATTTCTTGAGCTCTCAGAAAACCTGATCTGGTGAACGCTGGTGGGTATCTTTTAGACGACTTAACAACTCATTTAACTTCCAAGCACAGTCTTATTTTATCTGTCTTACGAACAGCAGCGATCGGACTACACCATGAGGAATTCGACTCCTCTATTGCGCCTAAAGCTAATAACCTATCAAGTTCCTCGAATATTTCAGCCTGCTTTGGAGGGGATAGGGGGTAATGTGCTGACTTTACTGGCGTAGCGTCGCCCTTGTCAATATGGTGCTCTAAGAGTAAAGTGCTGTCAAGCACTAGTTTTTCGTGTGAAGGAAAATTTAAAATAACGTTTTCAAGTTGCAATTTTTGTTCCGGAAAAAGATCATGGAAAATTGTTCTTATTCACCTCCAAACAGTCAATAGATGAAAATATGTGTGGAGCAATAGCAAACGCTCGCCAAAAGGCTACGCCTAAATAAGCTTCTTGGGACAAGGTTGGCACTATATAAAAAACGATTGATTTTGTAACTCTTTTAAAAGTTACTGGAAGTGTGATGTGACCTTAAACATGGTTTTTTGTTCCATTTGCTGCGGATATACATAAATGAAATTTACCATATTGAATATTATACTTAGCCAAAAAATCTAAACTTCCCAGGCCCAAGACTATTACATTTGCCTCTGAGTCCCAAAAGGCATGACAATTCGGTGTCAAAGGTTTTTATTTTATTAAAGGACATATCGTTTACAACATTTTAAGATTTGTTTTGAAATTGCAGGTTTAAAATATTGTTGTACGTCTGGTAGTTTTGGTGGACCGGAGAGTAAATCCCTCTGTGAAGGTTTACTCTCTATATCCAAATTAAACTCGGGTTTCACGATCATTCCCGGTCGCCCACTTGCTCCGAAGCCTGTTTCCCTGATGTGGATTTTTGCACTCTGGTGTAGGAACATCCCTTTGGCAACATTTGAAACAGAAAAGGGATCGAGACTTTTTCGTGCAATACATATAGCTGTGACTAGTGTTCAGGTAGTTCCAACAGATAATTCGGAATAGTCCCCCGTAACATAAGGTCTACCTATATTTAGAGCATCTACTTGTGGGTCAAATTCGTCCTCCGAGCATTCATCGCGTATTGAATCGTTTGGGTCAATGGAAACTTCGTCCACTTGGAGAGGTCGGTTATTTGGGTATTTTGGATTGGTATTTGACCTAAGAGATTTCTTTGCCTCCCTAAGCAAATCACGGTATGAGTCCAAATCATCGGGTCTAGAAACAAAAGTCATATTCAACAACTCGGGTCTAAAATTTTTCCTAGTTATCTTTATAAGTGCGTCATCGTCCATGGGGTTCCCCAATTTCAAATTTAATTTAACTATAGCGGAGTGAAAGTCATCGTAGCTTTCTTTTAAAAGCTGTTTTCATGTCACCCATGTCTGACGATTGAGCGCCATCCTCCGGCGAAGGTCGAAGACCCATACTGTCCCGTGTGGGCATAATCAAATTTTCATTTAAAATGTGCTGGTTGTTAATAAGCCCGGTTAGATGGACCAAGTCCCGCAGATTTTCCGTAGTCAAATCAGAGAGAGATCGCTCAAGTATAACGTAATTCGATATTTATTTATATTAAGCTGACTGTACTGGTCGACCTATGACCTGCTGAAATTCTACCGCCACCTCTTACTCCTGTAACAGGTTTAATATTTCGCACTCCCACAGAAGTCCTAACTCTTACACTAGATGATGCCTGATTTTATCTGATTCGGACCGCGTACTATACTTGTGCATAATGCACCATTCATCCAGAGAATAAGAGTATGGCTTACTAAGCAGAGGTTTGTCAAATGAATTACGAAAAAAAAAATTATTTAGGCTGATATCTAAATTTCTCGAGGACGCGAGTTAGTAAAGCAAGCAAGGAAAAAAATGTTCAAACTGTGAAAAAGACGAATGTTCAAAAGTGTGCAAAACAGTAATCAAAACTATGGAAAAGGGTATTGGTGAACAAATATCCCAAATATTTAATGTTTTGATTTCATGTGTGTATTATAATATATGTATTTATCAAAAGGGAATTAGAAACAAAACTTCGCAATTTAAGTTTTAATATCTATATTTTTTTTTTATAAAATTTATTTCAAATTTTTATTATTTCGTTTTCAGATAAAAAAAATTCTTAAATTTTGTATGTACTAAAGAGAGAAAAATGAAAAAAAAAACAGAATTATCTTACATTTTGTGTCTTCCTTCATTTCCTATTTTTGATAAGTAGTATGTTTAAGCCGGTCCTAATCAACTTTTTTCCTCCAAAGTAGAGATCACTTAGGGATCACATGGTCTAGAATCGGCTATGCTCATTTGAGTGGTCTAAAATAGGCATCCTAATCCAACCCTTTACATGTAAAGTAGGGATCACATGATCTAGAACCGGCATATGCCGATTCTAATCCATATCCCGAATCCTATTTTGAGGGGTCTAGTATACTAGACCAGTTTTTCCATAAAAAGTTGGGATCACTTAGGGACATTGTGGCCATTTTGGCATTTTTGCAGCTAAATTTAGCATTAGAAATTCGTTTTAGCTGCAAAATTTTCATTTAGCACTTGGCATTTTATTTAGCATTTTTAGCTTTTTTTAGCATTATTTATTTTAAAAATTTGGACGAATAGTTTTATTGGTTATACTAAAAAAATTTTTATAAATTATAATAAATTTTGACTTAAATGAAATTTCGTATGAAAATTAATAATTCTTATGTTCAGAACCATTGTTAAAAATAATAGAATATTCAGGGAATACATATTAGAAATGCCCTTATCATGTTGGCTGTAAATATTATTTGCCCCTTGATA
Organism: Pollenia amentaria; assembly: GCA_943735925.1. Classification (NCBI taxonomy): domain Eukaryota; kingdom Metazoa; phylum Arthropoda; class Insecta; order Diptera; family Polleniidae; genus Pollenia; species Pollenia amentaria. The sequence goes on along the minus strand of OX031006.1, from coordinate 120,962,162 downwards.
TTATCATAGAAAAGTACAGGGAAATTTCACTTTGTATTTAGATAATAATTTAATAGTGTAAATGTGTGAAAAAATAGTTTGCTCTAAGCTGCTAAAAAAATAATTATTTTAAAGCTTCAACTTTTCTTACACTATAAAAAATAAAATGATCTAAAAATGTTGTATATCATAGAAATAAATCGTTTAAACTTTCCATATTTCAGCAGTTTTCAGGTCCCCTAAATTAACCATTTAATCTAAACTACCTGTGCTACATATTTATATGTATTACATGCTTTACCAAAATGTAGCCATTTGCTTAAATATAACCATTTATTTCAATTTCGTCAATTAAATGTATATTGCTTCGAATACAATTTCACACTGGTAATAAAATTTTAACAACAATCTTTAGCATTTTTTAAAATCATTTTTAGCATTTTTTTAACTTTTCTAATGCCAGATTTAGCTGCAAAATTTTTTTAAACCTGGCCACACTGCTTAGGGATCACATGGTCTAATATCCTCATATTAGAATTCTAATGCATGGCCGTTCGTTTTTAGTAAAGCCACACACTACTATAATATATGGCAGCACTGTTTGATGTTGCCAGGCTCAATCTGAAAGCAATATCACTAGTATGCAAGAATGATATTAAAAGAGATTACGCCATGCGCATGTTTTCTCGTTAGATGACGTAGCTTAACCCAAGCTATAGTTACCTATTCGTGTATGTTTCGTGACGTCATTTAACCCACCTGCGCAGAAAATTCAATTTTTGATTCGTGTTGTCGTAATCTTTCTTCTATCATTCTTGACTAGTATGTATATCATATACGAATATAAAGGTAAAAAGGAAATAGTGGAACGAAATTTGTTTATTTGGTGAAAGGTGTGAAAATGTTGCTTGTTAGTGATGGTCTTGAATATTTATTTAGGAATTTGGTTGTTATACGAGTATGTATGTACAGTTGACAAATGGTTGACAGAAAAAATTGTGTGTGTGTTTGTGCGTGTATGTGAAAACTGCATAGTATCCAGTTAAATATTATTACGCAGATCAATTTCTTATTTTTCTTATGCCTACACTTCAGAATATGATTTTTGAAATTCTTGTTTGACTCAGTATTTAGTTTACATTTAATAAATAGAAGTAGTTGTCTTATTAATTTTAAATTGAATTTAAAATTTATTGCTTCTGATGCCTCGGTAGGATAGTTGGTATTGAGGTAGTCATCAGTATGAGGGTTGTAGATTTGATTATCACCAGAGACTCTGATATATTTGACTACAACAGACTAAAGGTCTAAAAGTAACTATTGCTCGGTTAATTAAGTAAGAATAAAATTTCATGTTGATAAAACATAATATAGATTTTCTTAAAACAATTGCATTTAGTTTAACTATTATATACTATTTATCACCTTTAATGTTTTTTCTTCTTCTATAGTTTGATACTCTACAATATCAGTTTAATGAAGAATTTTTTCTAAGGTTTAATACCCTACAATATAATTTTAATGAGAAATTTAGCTTCACATATGCTTATGATACAGTTCATATAGTGTATATTACCTTATATATATGCTAATACCACAAAATGCCTATTTAAATAATCATAGTACATGGTTTATTTAATGTTTTGATAACACTTAGTAAAAATTAATATGTAGTATAAACTTGAAGTCTACTATACTATAAGAATATTAGATCATATTGAAAAATGGAAACATATTACAAAATCAATAAAGATGATCTAAATAAGAGAATAGCATATGGTTTTTTTGAATACTTAATGATAAAATACCCATTATATTTGCTTATAGTTAACAGTTTTAGAAAATAGACTCCTTGTCACGTTTCTTACCCGAGATTAGATCTAAAAAAAAATGTCCAATAGCTTACTCCAATAAAATGGCCAGATGAGTCATCCCAAATCCTACCATCCCATTATTTACCTGTTTCTCTCGGACTTTGTTCCCGAATTGCACACTGGCTACTTTGTAATTACTGCTCGGCTTTGGCTCGCGGCCTGGGTGAAGGTTCTTTGCAATTACGGTGAACAAGACGGACCTGAAAAGTTGAACCAGTGTTTGCGAACTGGAAATCCCACTTACACCCTTTCACCACCACACACTTACCTCTTACCCCTTTTATAAATTAATCCATTTTTACAAAACCGTTACCTTCATTTATAAATTCAATCTTCCATTTATTTAAGTACATGTTTCATATAGCACTAATTGGTTACTGAGGATTAAGCATCCGTTAAGCTTATTAAATTAGGTTCCCTATTCTCCTGACTTAAGAGCTATGACGTCTTCATTTGGTATTTCATTTAAGTTCTCCTTTTTTTTTTTGTTTTAGTATTTAATTTTGGTTTGTTTTTTTTTTTTTTAAATCAAAGGCCAATAATTTCTTAAAACCAAATTAATAGATTAAGGTTTTTTTTTTTTTTGCTCTTATTAAATTCTTTTGGTTACTAAATTTTTCTTTTCAGTGCTTCTTAATTTACCATTATTTTATTTACTTTGTTATGGGTTTTTTATTGTCAAATTAATGACCAAAAATTTCTTAAGGCAAATTACTAAATTAAGGTTTTTATTGTCAAATCAATGACCAAAAATTTCTTAAAACCGAATTATTAAATTAAGGTTTTTATTGTCAAATTAATGACCAAAACTTTCTTAAAACCGATTACTAAATTAAGGGTTTTTTTTCTGTTCTTATTGATGCCAATGATTTATTACGACCGAATTAACAAATGAGGGTTTTTCTTAATGGAACTAGGCCTTTGGCCATTAACCGAACGCAAAAAAAAATTTTAGCAAAAATCCCTTAATTTAGGCAAACTTTTCCACCCAAAACAAAACACCGCAATTTGGAGAGCGTTATATAAATGTTTTCCCCAACTTTCCGGTCATATGACCTATATTTATCGTAAGGTTAATACAATATTTGGCACTTATCTTTATCTACTGGCCTGGCTGACACAGTAGTGGTCCTTGGTGAAACGATGTGACGGTGGTTAAGTTGAGCACCCTGTCCGATGTTCCCAGAGAGGTGATGATGAACTTTTTGCACTGTAGGTGGTATAGGTGGTGGTTTATATTTTTGACACTTTTGGTGATGTATGTGGTTTGGCACTGTAGGTGGTATATGGGGTGGTTTAAATTTTTGACACTTTTGGTGATGTATGTGCTTGGGCACTTTTGGTGATGTATGTGCTTTGGCACTGTAGGTGGTGTAGGCGATGATTATAGTTTTGACGCTTCAGGTGATGTAGGTGCCTATTAAATTTTTGGGCACTTTCGGTGGTATTGGTGGTGGTTTATATTTTTGGCACTTTTGGGGATGTATGTGCTTTGGCACTGTAGGTGGTATAGGCGATGATTTAAATTTTTTGGCACTTTTGGTGGTAATTAAAATTTTTGGGCCCTCATAAGTGGTGATACGCCTTTTGGTGTGCACCAGGTGGTGACGAACTTTGGCTCTTCAAGTGGAGATCCGCTTTTAGGTGGTGACACAAATCTTGGTCACTTTGGGAGTTGATGCCAGTTTTTGGTCCCTTAGCCTTTACTACGGGTAACAGCAGCCGTGATTTTCCCCAGCGGTTGACCAGTAGCTCGCGTTCTCACCGTTTACGATTATTTCCACCTTACGCCGTTGATGATGTGTCCCCTTGACCGCCTCGACCACCACAGCTCAGGAACAATCCGACCAGGTATTGGCCTTGGTCCTTCCGTTAAATTTGATGTTGGTTCCTCACTAATGCCTTTTGCTAGCGGATTCCTTCCGCTACAATTTGGTTACCTCCTGCGTCGTCCGAGTCCAGTTGCGAAAAGACCGGATACACTACATTTTGCGACCACCTTATCCGCCCTCGACTTCGCCCTTGCAACTGCAGCCCACTTCGCCACACAGTGTTGATTTTAAATGTAACTGCTCGTACCAATCCTCCTTCAAGTTTCCATTTTTTTACCCTCTGGCAACTCTACTCTCTTTAAGCTCGAATCTGATCAATGAAGAGGTGCATTACTAATCCAGTGTTGACCACTGTAGCGTTTTCCATATTCCTTGTTTCCCTCTCGTCGTATGCCCACCGAGTTGAACCGGTACACATCCCCGTTCGTGGTCTGGGTTTTCTTTATCATATTAGCAAACCAAGTTTGCTAATATGATAAAGCTCATTTGTATACTCATCGGCTTTCGACTCCCCCTAACACCTGGTCACGGCTTGAGGTCTTTGGCATGGTAAATCCCAAGACTTTTGCCCTTGGAGTCTTCGATTTCATAAAGACTATTACCCACTGGTTTGACTATCCTACACTTCACAAACTGTTTGCAGAGTTTCGCGGAAATTTGTTTTGAAAAATCCGACAGTTGGAAGTTTCTCCGATACACCTCCTGTCCCACTTTAAAACTAGCGTCCTTACACCGTGTATTATAACGTTTAGCATTAACCTCATAGCTCTTATGTAATTGTTTCTTAACTTGGTCGCGTACCAGCTCCATGAACACTCCCTGACTTTCAATCCGGTTCTCGGAATCTTCCAAAGTATCCAAAGTTCTAGCTATTTTATACGCCGAGGCGTGCGTTACCATATTAGTTCCAAACAACAAGAAATAGGGGGTTACACCTGTAGCGCTGTGAACAGCTGACCTAAGTGCACACTCAATTTCGCATAAATATTTGTCCCACTCCGTTTGATTGTCTTTCAGGTACGAACGTATAGCCGCCAACACCGACTGGTTGACCCTCTCGGAGGCGTTTGCCTGAGGCGCATAACTAGCAGTTTTCATATGCTTAACTCCAAAGGATTCCAGGAAAGCCGAAAAATCGTTACCAATGAATTGCTTCCCATTATCTGACACTACAGTTTCCGGGACACCGAACTTATAAAATACTTCCTTTACCAAAAATTCAATAACATTCTTTGAATTGGCCTTTGCCATTGCCTTCAATAAAACATATTTAGAAAAATAATCTAACACAATAAAAATGAACGAATTACCCCTTTTTGAACGCACATACGGGCCTAAAAAATCGATATAGATTCGTTGAAATGGTCTGCAAGCATCAGTTTCTCGTCCCATGGCTGGTCTAAGTATCTTGTTTGTAGGTTTGCTTTCCTTACAGATGTCACATTGATTCACAAAATCGCGGACTTGTATGTTTAAATGTGGCCAATAAAAATATTCGCGCAATCGCCGAATTGTCTTACCGATACCGCCATGCGCTGCTGTGGGTGGTACATGAGCTTTCTCTATTAATTCCCGTGTCAATCTGATCGGAACCCATAGTTTCCATGTATGTTCCTCTTGTATTCCGTTCCCATCAAATGGTACAGTGCGCTTATAAATCCGTCCTTCAACGATTTTAATGTCTGGTAAACTATTTCGGTTGCTTTCAATTGCCTTCACCAATTCTTGGTAGTCATCGGCCTGAAATTCGGGAGAATTTAAATCGCATACTGGGGCCATGTCAATCTCGTCCATGTCATATCTAGAGAGGGTGTCGGGTACGACGTTCTGCGAACCTTTGCGATGCTGTATTTGGAAAGAAAATGCTTGCAAATTTAGGCTCCATCTAGCCAAGCGTCCACTGAGATCACGTTGACCCATCAGCCACTTCAGGCTGGAGTGATCTGTTATTACAACAAAACTCATCAGCTCAATATATGGACGAAAACGTTTGACCGCCATCACCACTGCCAGACATTCGCGTTCTGTCACCGAATAATTCTTTTGGGCGGTTGACAATTTTCTAGAAAAATACGCTATTGGGTGTTCGGCCCCTTCAGGGTCCCTCTGAAAAAGTACGGCGCCTATTCCTACATCTGATGCATCGCACTGGATGAAAAAAGTTTTATTAAAGTCGGGCTGGGTTAAGACGGGACTGTGTGTTAAACAATTCTTGAGCTTATCAAACGCGTTCCTGGCCTCCTCGCCAAATGTGAAAGTCTTACTCTTCTTAAGGGTTTCAGTTATGGGTGCTGTTAACGTGGCATAGTCGTGGATGAATCTACGGTACCAGCCTGTGGTTCCCATAAAGCTGCGTACTTGTTTCACGGTTTTCGGATAATCCAATTTAACAATCGCCGTAATTTTCTCGGGATCAGGCCTCAATTGTCCTTCACCCACTATATAACCTAAGTATCGCAATTCGCGGCAGCAAAACTTAGATTTTTCAACATTTATCGTAAGACCAGCATTATCCAAACAAAATGCTACTTCCCGCAATAAATCTACATGTTCCGCAAAACCGGCGGATACCACTAGCAAGTCATCCAGGTAAACGAAAACCTTTTCCCGCAATCGCGCCGGAATAACCTTGTCCATTAAACGGCACAACCTTTGGGCCGCGTTGCACAACCCAAAAGGCATGACGGTAAAATGGTACAAGGGTCTCCCAGGCACAGTAAAAGCAGTCTTTTCCCTGGACGACTTAGCCAATGGTATCTGCCAGAATGCGTCCTTCAGATCTATACTCGAAATGAAATGGGTATCCCCTAAACGACTCAACAGACCCTCAATATGAGGAAGCGGGTATGCATCCTTGACAGTGTGTTCATTCAACTTTCGTGCATCCAAGCAAATTCTCACTTTTTCCCCCTTAAGTACCATAGTGACTCGATTGTTCCAAGGGCTTTCGCTGGGCTCGATAACCCCTAATGAGAGCATCCGATCTAACTCCCCGTACATAAGCTTTTGCACCGCGGGCGACACTGGGTAAAACTTCTCTTTTACCGGCACGGCTTCCCCTGTTTCGATGTAGTGCTCTTCAAGTGTCGTTTTGCCAAGACCCTTTTTGATAAAACACGGGAATGCCCCAATAACATTATCCAAAACTTTCTGTTGCCGATCAGTTAAACTATGCATCCTTGGAAAATCTACCGCGGGTTCTTCATCGCTCTTCCCTCCGAGTGTGTGCAAACTATCTAAACTAAACCTTATTAAATTGAAACGCTTCATAAAATCAACCCCTAAGAAAAGCTTTTGACGCAACGTAGGCACTAGATAAAAATCAATGGGCTGTTCTCTTCCGTTAAATTTTATGTCCGCTCTTACTTTTCCGATTATTTTGTTAACACGACCATCTGCCGTTCTTATATCCGCCTGAAATGGGTAAATTACTAACATTGCCTTCTCAACAAAGTCCAAACAATCCTTCCCTAAACACGTTACGGTGGCTCCACTATCCAGTAAGCCTTCAATGGAATGACCATTGATCTCCATGGTTGTGTATATACGCGAATCCGGGCCTTCATAAATACTAGCTGATGAAATCTCCCACCTTATCTTCTTCCTGTTCGCAAACCTTTCACGGGCTCTTAAAATTTTCTTGGACGGTGTAAAAATTCTTTCCCTTGCTGCCTCATATGCTGCTTCTCTTTCTTCAAGCGATGGTTGTCTGTGTCCTGCGTTAAGTCTCTCCGATTTTTCCACTACCGATGTGCTTTCCCGTTTTAAAATTTGACTGAATTTACCCTCCTCGTATTCTACGGCATACTGCGCTGGGCTATTATTTTCTATTTTTATTGGTGTTGTGTTGTGGGATATTGCCTGTTCGAACGAGCCTCCATCCCTTGTCGAGACGCGTTCTGTCCTCGGTTTCCCTGACAATTCGGGCATCTTGGGGTAACGGTGTTTCCTAATCCACACTTGTAACAAAATAATGTTCTCTGTTCGGCTGGACAGTCTACGAAAATATGGCCTTCCTCTTGGCAATTCCAACACTGTAGGCGTCGTGCGGTTTGAATCGCGTCTATTTCTGCAACATTCTCCGCTAATACTGGTTCAGTTTCTATTGCATGTAAGGATCTCATGGGTTGCCTCCCGCTAAATTGCCGTTGGCTGGCAAGTAAATTTTCTGCGCGCCGGCATTCCTTTACAAAGTGTGCTAAACTAGTGGTTTGGAATGGAAATAGTAACTGGGCCATCGGGGCTTTCAAGTTTCTTTTCATGACGGTAATTAATTCTCTCTCTCCTAACGGACTGCGTAACTGATTTCTAAGCTTAATTATCGAATTGTAAAAATCCTCAAATGATTCCCGATGGTTTTGACGCCTATCCAGAATTTTCCGTTGTATATCGAAATCACTATCAAACCGATGAAACTGAGCTAGCAAAGCTGCCTTTAAATCTCCCCATCTAGTAACATTATTAAATCTGCGGTGGTCCCAATACCATTCCTTAGCTGGTCCGCTTAAAAGTAGTTGAAATGATCGTAAAATATCTGTCCAATCTCCTCCAAAGTCTGCTTGCAAAGTTTCGACCTGAAATACAAAATCCTCCACGCTAGGTCCTTTATACGTGCCATCGAAAGTTATTCCCCATTTATCAATTCTCAATCCGGGTCCTGTTGAACGTTGGTTATTTCCATAAGGTGCTGGTATTCCCATCCTAAAATTATTTTCCTCCTGTCTGCGATTTGGCAAATGATTAAACATAGGGTCTGACCATGGCTGTATTTGCATATTTGGACCAAGTCTGGGTGGTGGTTGTCTAAAATCAGGTAGTGAAATGTTACTGCCTCTATTTAAAACTTCCCTTCCCTGAGCTTGACTTCGGCCCTCCAAGCTTTGTTGGATAATACGTGGAACTAAATTTAGCAGCCTCTCCTCAAAACTACGTAAGTCGGCTTGTGTCACCTGTTGGTTACCTCCGCCCATCCTTGGTGCAACTGGCCTTAATGGTTCGTTGTGTTGTCGGAACGCCTCTCTCACGCCTCTAGCGCTTATACTGCTGAATGGTGGTGTTGTTAATGAGTTTTGGTGTGCTTGGCTTTCCTCACTGGTATCCAAGTCATCTCCTATATGACCTTCCATGAGCGTCCTATCCTGGTCTGTTTGTGGTGCGTTCTCTAATGACGCTGCCCTAGACGTAGTTGCCACATTTGTCGCTGCAGCGCCCGCCGCAGTCGTCGTCGTCGGTGTTATCGACTCTTCATTCTCCGATCTAGCCTTAGATCTTGTCACATACATCTTGGTGTTATGACGGTTCCACGCCAAACGCGTTCAAATCTATACCGAACTACCCACGAACCCCTATGGTCTAGAAGAGATTCCCCTACTCAGTAAATGTTCGAGCCGAAGTTTATTTCGCAACACGTAAATAAAAGTCGAATATCGAAAATGAAGACTTACAGCCGCCAGTCAATGCCCCCAGGAAAAATCGGTATTACTTAAAATAAGTCCAAAAAAATTTGATGACTTCACCAACGAATTGACCGGAGTTACTACGGTCATTCATAAATCCAACAGGTTACGATGAGAAAGAATTTCAAACTGGTATTCAGAAAAACAAATAAGAATTTAAGGTGCCTAGATAGAAAGTACTAACCTGCAATTAAATACATGAAAAAGGACCAAATGTACGGCGAATAAAACTTCAAAGTTAAGAATTTTAAACCCCTTAAAATCAAATTGAATAAAGTTGGCTAATAATACACCGTCAACGAAAAGTCAAAAATCGATTTCAATGACTTCCACAAAACCCACTCAAATGATATTAATAACCACCCTATATATTCAAACTATAGTATAACCACAGTTAGCTACTAAAAAAAATAAGAAAATCGAAATTTGCAAATTGAAATGAAAATTCAATAACAAGATACTAACCGAATTTAAAATTTAAGGATTAACGCCGGTATTCATGAAAATACTTTAACTTTCATAAAGGTTTTAAACAAATTTCTCATGGACATTTGTTGCCTTTATCAAAAATATAAGAAAATAAAACAAAAGATAAGATAATCAATCAGCTTAAGATTTAAATGTCCGAGACAAATTTCAAAAAAACTAATTTTCAAACCAAAATAAAATGTACCGAAAAATAAGAAAGATAAAATATTAAAGATCAAAAATCAAAATCGGCGGCGTTAAAAATAAGCAAGGTTAAGACTTAATTGATATTGAGTCAAAACTCAATCAACCTTAGTCCCATAAAACTAAAATATCTAAAAAATTAACATCGAAGTTAACTAAATTTAAAACTTCAGAAAAATTACACAAAAAAATCAAAATGAAAAAAATCAAACAAAAAATCAAAATAAAAAATCAAACAAAAAAATCAAAATTAAAAAAATTAAAAAAATCAAATTGAAATAACCGGATAATAAACACAAGTGAAACGCGATAAAATCTCAAAAGTTAAAGAATAAAAATAGAAATAAAGGCAAAAACCCAAAAAATCAAAATAAAAATTAAGGCAAAAATAAAAATAGAATTAAAGGTAAAAAATATAAAAACCAAAATAGGAAAAAGGCAAAAAAAAACAAAAAAAATAAAAAAAATAGAAATAAAGGCAAATAAATGTAAGCAAATTTAAAGATCTGTTGAAAATATTATTTAAACATATGTATGTCCGTAGGCACATACCAACCACAATTCAAAATTGCATTTTACATAAACAACGATTCCCAACCGGGATTTATCCTACCATCCCATTATTTACCTGTTTCTCTCGGACTTTGTTCCCGAATTGCACACTGGCTACTTTGTAATTACTGCTCGGCTTTGGCTCGCGGCCTGGGTGAAGGTTCTTTGCAATTACGGTGAACAAGACGGACCTGAAAAGTTGAACCAGTGTTTGCGAACTGGAAATCCCACTTACACCCTTTCACCACCACACACTTACCTCTTACCCCTTTTATAAATTAATCCATTTTTACAAAACCGTTACCTTCATTTATAAATTCAATCTTCCATTTATTTAAGTACATGTTTCATATAGCACTAATTGGTTACTGAGGATTAAGCATCCGTTAAGCTTATTAAATTAGGTTCCCTATTCTCCTGACTTAAGAGCTATGACGTCTTCATTTGGTATTTCATTTAAGTTCTCCTTTTTTTTTTTTTGTTTTAGTATTTAATTTTGGTTTGTTTTTTTTTTTTTTAAATCAAAGGCCAATAATTTCTTAAAACCAAATTAATAGATTAAGGTTTTTTTTTTTTTTGCTCTTATTAAATTCTTTTGGTTACTAAATTTTTCTTTTCAGTGCTTCTTAATTTACCATTATTTTATTTACTTTGTTATGGGTTTTTTATTGTCAAATTAATGACCATAAATTTCTTAAGGCAAATTACTAAATTAAGGTTTTTATTGTCAAATCAATGACCAAAAATTTCTTAAAACCGAATTATTAAATTAAGGTTTTTATTGTCAAATTAATGACCAAAACTTTCTTAAAACCGATTACTAAATTAATGGGTTTTTTTTTGTTCTTATTAAATTCTTTTGGTTACTAAATTTTTCATTTCAAGCCTTCTTAATTTAACATTATTTTATTTACTTTTGTTATGTGTCTTTATTGTCAAATTAATGACCAAAAATTTCTTAAAACCGATTACTAAATTAAGGGTTTTTTTTTTTGTTCTTATTAAATTCTTTTGGTTACTAAATTTTTCATTTCAAGCCTTCTTAATTTAACATTATTTTATTTACTTTTGTTATGTGTCTTTATTGTCAAATTAATGACCAAAAATTTCTTAAAACCGATTACTAAATTAAGGGTTTTTTTTTTTGTTCTTATTAAATTCTTTTGGTTACTAAATTTTTCATTTCAAGCCTTCTTAATTTAACATTATTTTATTTACTTTTGTTATGTGTCTTTATTGTCAACTTAATGACCAAAAATTTCTTAAAACCGATTACTAAATTAAGGGTTTTTTTTCTGTTCTTATTGATGCCAATGATTTATTACGACCGAATTAACAAATGAGGGTTTTTCTTAATGGAACTAGGCCTTTGGCCATTAACCGAACGCAAAAAAAAATTTTAGCAAAAATCCCTTAATTTAGGCAAACTTTTCCACCCAAAACAAAACACCGCAATTTGGAGAGCGTTATATAAATGTTTTCCCCAACTTTCCGGTCATATGACCTATATTTATCGTAAGGTTAATACAATATTTGGCACTTATCTTTATCTACTGGCCTGGCTGACACAGTAGTGGTCCTTGGTGAAACGATGTGACGGTGGTTAAGTTGAGCACCCTGTCCGATGTTCCCAGAGAGGTGATGATGAACTTTTTGCACTGTAGGTGGTATAGGTGGTGGTTTATATTTTTGACACTTTTGGTGATGTATGTGGTTTGGCACTGTAGGTGGTATATGTGGTGGTTTAAATTTTTGACACTTTTGGTGATGTATGTGCTTGGGCACTTTTGGTGATGTATGTGCTTTGGCACTGTAGGTGGTGTAGGCGATGATTATAGTTTTGACGCTTCAGGTGATGTAGGTGCCTATTAAATTTTTGGGCACTTTCGGTGGTATTGGTGGTGGTTTATATTTTTGGCACTTTTGGGGATGTATGTGCTTTGGCACTGTAGGTGGTATAGGCGATGATTTAAATTTTTTGGCACTTTTGGTGGTAATTAAAATTTTTGGGCCCTCATAAGTGGTGATACGCCTTTTGGTGTGCACCAGGTGGTGACGAACTTTGGCTCTTCAAGTGGAGATCCGCTTTTAGGTGGTGACACAAATCTTGGTCACTTTGGGAGTTGATGCCAGTTTTTGGTCCCTTAGCCTTTACTACGGGTAACAGCAGCCGTGATTTTCCCCAGCGGTTGACCAGTAGCTCGCGTTCTCACCGTTTACGATTATTTCCACCTTACGCCGTTGATGATGTGTCCCCTTGACCGCCTCGACCACCACAGCTCAGGAACAATCCGACCAGGTATTGGCCTTGGTCCTTCCGTTAAATTTGATGTTGGTTCCTCACTAATGCCTTTTGCTAGCGGATTCCTTCCGCTACAATTTGGTTACCTCCTGCGTCGTCCGAGTCCAGTTGCGAAAAGACCGGATACACTACATTTTGCGACCACCTTATCCGCCCTCGACTTCGCCCTTGCAACTGCAGCCCACTTTGCCACACAGTGTTGATTTTAAATGTAACTGCTCGTACCAATCCTCCTTCAAGTTTCCATTTTTTTACCCTCTGGTACATCCTCTTAAAATTTTATAAACAAGTTAAATAATCTTGGTTATAGCAAATCCTTATTACATATAAAGGATCTTATAATGTCAGCCAAATATGTATCTAATTGTAAATGCAGACAGGGTTACAACAAAATATGGTACCACAATAAGAATTGAACTGGATGATAATACATTGTTTTTGCCTGATCTCTACAATTCGCTTTCTGATGATGATGTTAAGAATTTATTTACTGGAACGTATCTTATATCAAGAGAAGGAGAGAAAAACTTACGATTGAAATCATTAGAAGAGGGTGATAAATTTATATCAAATTCTAGATATCCCATATACACTATCTTTAACAGTTATTAAATTTTATATTAATAATAAAATAATAATGTGTATATCAATATAATAATAATAATAAAGTTAAAACTAAAAATTAATTAAATAAAAAGTATCGTTTTTCTTTTTTTTAATTGCTTTATTTATTTATTTCTTTTTCAGTTATTTTATACAAAAATTTAAGACGTAAATGACCACAATTGAATGAATTATAATTTTGATGTTGATTGTAGCTATATTTTATATTTCCTCCTAGGTATTCAATTAGTTACATTGGTGGTTGTAAATTTCCAAAACTATCATAATATTCTATAAGTTTATTGTTTTATTAGTAAGCTACTCAATGTGTACCACTGCCGACTGTAGAATCTATATTAATTATTCCACATTCAATATTTCTGGGATCTTTTCGTATTGAGTCTAACATGAAAATTCCTCTAAAATGTGGAATATTTTTTTGAGAATTTTCGTATATCAATATCAGTCTTTTGGGTAGCTTGTTTTAGTTTTTGCTTTTTCTTTATAAGTTAATCCATATTCTTTCTTATATGGCTTAAGGTAAAGTCCTTTACACATTGCTATGGCTTCCATACTCTTATTATGTCTACTCGCTTCATCAAGTTGGAGTTTAGCATTATTTGCTGCATTAACTGATTTTGGAATACGTATTAAACGTGGAATTACAATTTCAAATTTTTTTCCCACTTTAAGCATTTGTTAATGGATTTACGTGCAATCTTGATCGCAGCGTTAAGAGCTGTTGGTTTTTCTTTTTTTAAAATTTTTGTTGTCGCCTTTATTGTTGAATTGAACAGTTTTCTTCCAATAACTTTATTCGATTTTGTATGTCTATTATTATTATAATTGTTTTGCTTTGTCATCCCCATACCAAGTTTAGTTTTTGCTTTCATCATGTTGGTGACCAAATATGAAAACGATTTTTCTGGAAGACTGCTATCTTTTGAAAGTATTCGTTCCCAAGCTCTGTTCTTAAGAATTTTATTAGCTTGATGTCTAATATTTATATCTTTACTTTTTGAATAAGCAATACCATGTTTACATGCAGCGTCCAATATATTTATTCCTTTATCATCTCGTTCTAAACATTTTTGTAATTTCATTCCAGGACCACAATATTGATAACCAGGAAGATCAAAAGAAAGTGAATTAACCTATTTATTAACTAAACCTCTTCCTCTGACAGTTTTATTGCAATAAACCTTATTGTTAAAACGTATAACCATTTTATACTATTTTATTACTATATATAAACATAATATTTAATTATTTGAACAATATATTTTTTCTACTATATGTATATATATCTTATCTACTGCTACAAGAATTCTGATGATTATGATGATGATGACGTTTTTTATTCTCAACCAGAAATAGAAAATCTATAAAAAAAAAAAAGCCTTCTTAATTTAACATTATTTTATTTACTTTTGTTATGTGTCTTTATTGTCAAATTAATGACCAAAAATTTCTTAAAACCGATTACTAAATTAAGGGTTTTTTTTTTTTGTTCTTATTAAATTCTTTTGGTTACTAAATTTTTCATTTCAAGCCTTCTTAATTTAACATTATTTTATTTACTTTTGTTATGTGTCTTTATTGTCAAATTAATGACCAAAAATTTCTTAAAACCGATTACTAAATTAAGGGTTTTTTTTTTTGTTCTTATTAAATTCTTTTGGTTACTAAATTTTTCATTTCAAGCCTTCTTAATTTAACATTATTTTATTTACTTTTGTTATGTGTCTTTATTGTCAACTTAATGACCAAAAATTTCTTAAAACCGATTACTAAATTAAGGGTTTTTTTTCTGTTCTTATTGATGCCAATGATTTATTACGACCGAATTAACAAATGAGGGTTTTTCTTAATGGAACTAGGCCTTTGGCCATTAACCGAACGCAAAAAAAATTTTTAGCAAAAATCCCTTAATTTAGGCAAACTTTTCCACCCAAAACAAAACACCGCAATTTGGAGAGCGTTATATAAATGTTTTCCCCAACTTTCCGGTCATATGACCTATATTTATCGTAAGGTTAATACAATATTTGGCACTTATCTTTATCTACTGGCCTGGCTGACACAGTAGTGGTCCTTGGTGAAACGATGTGACGGTGGTTAAGTTGAGCACCCTGTCCGATGTTCCCAGAGAGGTGATGATGAACTTTTTGCACTGTAGGTGGTATAGGTGGTGGTTTATATTTTTGACACTTTTGGTGATGTATGTGGTTTGGCACTGTAGGTGGTATATGTGGTGGTTTAAATTTTTGACACTTTTGGTGATGTATGTGCTTGGGCACTTTTGGTGATGTATGTGCTTTGGCACTGTAGGTGGTGTAGGCGATGATTATAGTTTTGACGCTTCAGGTGATGTAGGTGCCTATTAAATTTTTGGGCACTTTCGGTGGTATTGGTGGTGGTTTATATTTTTGGCACTTTTGGGGATGTATGTGCTTTGGCACTGTAGGTGGTATAGGCGATGATTTAAATTTTTTGGCACTTTTGGTGGTAATTAAAATTTTTGGGCCCTCATAAGTGGTGATACGCCTTTTGGTGTGCACCAGGTGGTGACGAACTTTGGCTCTTCAAGTGGAGATCCGCTTTTAGGTGGTGACACAAATCTTGGTCACTTTGGGAGTTGATGCCAGTTTTTGGTCCCTTAGCCTTTACTACGGGTAACAGCAGCCGTGATTTTCCCCAGCGGTTGACCAGTAGCTCGCGTTCTCACCGTTTACGATTATTTCCACCTTACGCCGTTGATGATGTGTCCCCTTGACCGCCTCGACCACCACAGCTCAGGAACAATCCGACCAGGTATTGGCCTTGGTCCTTCCGTTAAATTTGATGTTGGTTCCTCACTAATGCCTTTTGCTAGCGGATTCCTTCCGCTACAATTTGGTTACCTCCTGCGTCGTCCGAGTCCAGTTGCGAAAAGACCGGATACACTACATTTTGCGACCACCTTATCCGCCCTCGACTTCGCCCTTGCAACTGCAGCCCACTTTGCCACACAGTGTTGATTTTAAATGTAACTGCTCGTACCAATCCTCCTTCAAGTTTCCATTTTTTTACCCTCTGGCAACTCTACTCTCTTTAAGCTCGAATCTGATCAATGAAGAGGTGCATTACTAATCCAGTGTTGACCACTGTAGCGTTTTCCATATTCCTTGTTTCCCTCTCGTCGTATGCCCACCGAGTTGAACCGGTACATCCTCTTAAAATTTTATAAACAAGTTAAATAATCTTGGTTATAGCAAATCCTTATTACATATAAAGGATCTTATAATGTCAGCCAAATATGTATCTAATTGTAAATGCAGACAGGGTTACAACAAAATATGGTACCACAATAAGAATTGAACTGGATGATAATACATTGTTTTTGCCTGATCTCTACAATTCGCTTTCTGATGATGATGTTAAGAATTTATTTACTGGAACGTATCTTATATCAAGAGAAGGAGAGAAAAACTTACGATTGAAATCATTAGAAGAGGGTGATAAATTTATATCAAATTCTAGATATCCCATATACACTATCTTTAACAGTTATTAAATTTTATATTAATAATAAAATAATAATGTGTATATCAATATAATAATAATAATAAAGTTAAAACTAAAAATTAATTAAATAAAAAGTATCGTTTTTCTTTTTTTTAATTGCTTTATTTATTTATTTCTTTTTCAGTTATTTTATACAAAAATTTAAGACGTAAATGACCACAATTGAATGAATTATAATTTTGATGTTGATTGTAGCTATATTTTATATTTCCTCCTAGGTATTCAATTAGTTACATTGGTGGTTGTAAATTTCCAAAACTATCATAATATTCTATAAGTTTATTGTTTTATTAGTAAGCTACTCAATGTGTACCACTGCCGACTGTAGAATCTATATTAATTATTCCACATTCAATATTTCTGGGATCTTTTCGTATTGAGTCTAACATGAAAATTCCTCTAAAATGTGGAATATTTTTTTGAGAATTTTCGTATATCAATATCAGTCTTTTGGGTAGCTTGTTTTAGTTTTTGCTTTTTCTTTATAAGTTAATCCATATTCTTTCTTATATGGCTTAAGGTAAAGTCCTTTACACATTGCTATGGCTTCCATACTCTTATTATGTCTACTCGCTTCATCAAGTTGGAGTTTAGCATTATTTGCTGCATTAACTGATTTTGGAATACGTATTAAACGTGGAATTACAATTTCAAATTTTTTTCCCACTTTAAGCATTTGTTAATGGATTTACGTGCAATCTTGATCGCAGCGTTAAGAGCTGTTGGTTTTTCTTTTTTTAAAATTTTTGTTGTCGCCTTTATTGTTGAATTGAACAGTTTTCTTCCAATAACTTTATTCGATTTTGTATGTCTATTATTATTATAATTGTTTTGCTTTGTCATCCCCATACCAAGTTTAGTTTTTGCTTTCATCATGTTGGTGACCAAATATGAAAACGATTTTTCTGGAAGACTGCTATCTTTTGAAAGTATTCGTTCCCAAGCTCTGTTCTTAAGAATTTTATTAGCTTGATGTCTAATATTTATATCTTTACTTTTTGAATAAGCAATACCATGTTTACATGCAGCGTCCAATATATTTATTCCTTTATCATCTCGTTCTAAACATTTTTGTAATTTCATTCCAGGACCACAATATTGATAACCAGGAAGATCAAAAGAAAGTGAATTAACCTATTTATTAACTAAACCTCTTCCTCTGACAGTTTTATTGCAATAAACCTTATTGTTAAAACGTATAACCATTTTATACTATTTTATTACTATATATAAACATAATATTTAATTATTTGAACAATATATTTTTTCTACTATATGTATATATATCTTATCTACTGCTACAAGAATTCTGATGATTATGATGATGATGACGTTTTTTATTCTCAACCAGAAATAGAAAATCTATAAAAAAGACACGAGTTAGACACACTGTATAGACTACATAGAGATTCAAATAATGAATGGAAATTTGGTGATAGTAACATTAAATTTAATGAAGATAAGATCAAGTTGAAAATCAAATATGGGCACTCACTCCAGGTTTATTTTCATTAATGTTATAAAAAAAAATACCAAAAAACTATGATGAATCCGAGTTCGATATTTATAAAAAAAGATTATATAATACTAATGCGTATAAAAAAGGTTATTCCTCAGATGGCAATATAAGGGGTACAAGAGCATACTAATATAAGAATATTATTAGAAAATTGATTAAACCTAAAAATCCATCTAACACAGCACCAAAATCGCGCACTTCAACTGATTCAACAACAACAAAAGAAAATTATATGGGGAGTGGGTTAATGAATTTCAATTCAAATAAACCAAACTATATATACTGGGATGATCCAAATGAGTTAATAGATCGACTTAGACTCCTGATGGTATCACAAGCTGCAGGTCACAGCAATCATAATAACGAAATTGTATCTATTATTGAAGAATTATACGAAGCTAACGTTATTGAATAACTTTTAAATTCACATCAACCAATGTCTGTTTATAAATTTGAACGTTACATTAACGATACAAGTGGCGTAATTTCTATGAAAAATTCACCTAAATTGCTTAGATTCTTTATGGATACAGATAACAACATTGACGTTCAAAACAAGAGAATCAAACATTTGGCTTATGCTTTGGAAGAAACTGATTGTATTAAAAAAGTGTTTTAACAATCTAAAATTGAAAAAACACAGAAGGAGATAATGGATCAATTATGCAGGAATATTAGTGTAATTTATCAAATAATAGAGAAAATTAAAAAAAAAATTTGAAAGAAGAATAGTTAGCTGTCAACTCTGTGAGTTAGAGCTTAATGTTAGAGTTATTGACATTTCGGCTGTTGGATTATAAATAAAGTAAGAACACAATATTCTTTATTTAAAATCAATTTATTTATATTTATTTTTTTTGTTTTTTTTTTCTTATTACATAAATTGTAATTAAGTTAAATCGATATGATGTCTACTATTAATTATACCCAATTATATGTTTTTAATATTAAATCAGTGTCCATTACCATTTATTTGCTGAATTGTAACTATTTTTTGTCTTCAAATAGGAGAAATTAGCAATATATTTTTTTCCCTTAATGTTAATAGGACAAATTTAACATTCAGTTAGCTGTTCATAAGCTAATTTCAACGGTGATGATGATGCTAATTCTGATCATGATGTTGATGATGATGTAGCTTTTTTTTTTTTTTTTTTTGGTTAGGACCAGCCCTCAGGGGATGGCATTGTGTTGGAACTAGGAAAGAGGTTATGGGAAGGAGGATAGAGGGAGTAGTGTTTGTGAACATTCGACTTGAACTTATTCATGTTGAAAGTGAGAGGGAAGACTTCAGCAGGAAGGTTGTTCAACATACGAACAGTCCGGCCAAAAAACGAATTTTCTCTGTAATGCGTTGTACGATTTACCGGCCAATCGACCACAAAAGGACGGGCTCTTGAGTAAAAACGTGTATTACGAACAAAAACACGAGTTTCGGGAACCAGATCCCTAATTTCCTCAGAACACATCCCATTGTAGTAACGATAAAACAGGCAAATACAACCCACATTGCGACGGTGCTCAAGGGAGTCAATAGATTTGGATACCTTACTGTTACCAATGAGAACTTCCGCCCTCTCCTGCACGCGGTCGAGAAGCTCCAAAAAAAACTTTAAAGCACCGGCCCATATATGAGAGTTGTATTCCATTCGCGGTCGGATATAGGTGGTATAAATAGTAAGGAGATCAGATGGAGTGAAGTTTGAAAAAGCCGAGGTGCTTGAATGCTTCTTTCGATACCTTAAATATATGTTCCGTCCATCGGACATCACATTATATCATGCCCAGAACATCAAGAGATTCTGTTTTTCAATGATTATACCACCCATATATACAAATGAGGATCCTTGATCCGTCGCGTGCTTATGCGTCAGCACGCAACATTGGATTTTTGGGGCATTAAAATCGACCCTATTCGCGTGACCCCATTCCGAGACTATATCAACGTCTCGGTCAAGCGTATCATTCATGTTCTGCCTCATAGCACCAACATCGGATACGCTTGGTCTATAATCAAATGAATACGAATGGCAAAGGTTGCTGTCATCTGCAAAAGAGTAGATAGGGTTGGAAGTTTCACTTAGAAGGTCATTTAGAAAAATAAGAAATAGAGTAGGAGAATGAACGGAGCCTTGCGGCACCCCTGAACGAATCTTGAGATCGTTTGACGAAACCCCATATATAAAAACTCGTATAGTGCGATCTCTGAGAAAGCTCGATATAAATCGAGAGAAATTATCACCGACACCAAAGGCAACAAGTTTTGACAATAGTGCACCATGCCAAACTCTGTCAAACGACTTGGAAATATCTAAAGCAATTACCTTACATTCGATAAAATGGCGAATGGAACGGCACCATTTTTCTGATAACAGGGCCAGTAAGTCTCTAGCAGAGCGACCTCTACGAAAGCCATACTGGCGGTCGCCTAGAAGGTAATTTGGCTCTAAAAATTTGACAAAATGGTGGTTTACCATACTCTTCATAACTTTGGAAAGTACCGAACAAATTGCAATTGGGCGGTAATTTTCAGGGTTATTAGCCACTCCTTTCTTAGGAATTGGCGTTACATTAGCAACTTTCCAGCAGATGGGAAATTCCCCGGCATGGTATAAAGTGCTGAAAAGATTTGCTAAGGGACGATCTAGCGTCGAAGAGCACTGCTTCAAGACCAGTGCAGGTATTTCATCCGGCCCAGGAGACTTGTTTATGTCGAGATCCGCAAGCTCGAGCTCGAAAAAATATCTTTGGCATAGTAACCGATACTTTTTCGAGTTCGGGTAGTGCTTGATTGCTAGCCGGAAAATAAGAATTATTAGCAAATAATTCGGCAAAACAATTAGCCTTATCAACCGGCTTCGTGGATGATTGGCCATCCTTTAAAAGAGTTGGTATTGAGGAACTAGCATTATCCCTTACTGTTTTAACGAATGACCAGAAACTTTTACTGCCCCGGGAAGCAGTAAGAACTTCAGTACGAAGACGGTGGTCGTGAAGAGTTTTTTCCCGTTTAAGTACTTTAGCACACGAAGACCTTGCCATTTTGCGTAGCAATTGAGTATCAGCGTTTTTATTGTTACGCCAACTTCTAAATGCTTCCTCTTTGGATCTGATTGCTAATTTGCACGCCTGAACAAACCAAGACTTTAATCTAGGTTTATTCGAAACTTTTTTAACTGGAATGAACATTTTCGTTCCAAGCATTTTAAAATTGCTACCATTTTCGCCATGACATTGACGTCATTGCCCAGTAAACAAAGTTTCCAATAAAAATGTGGACATTGAAATCAAGAGCAACAACGATTTCGCTATCCGGACAATTCTCAAGAATCTTAGATATTGAGTCGGAAAGGGAGTCGAAGCGCGATTAAGTGATATCCCTTCCCGCATTTGGACTTCTGTAAAGAACCCGAAATGCAAAAAGTTTGCATCGATTTTGAATTTAACCCAAAGACAGTTAAATTCTGCATCAAACATGCCCATTGAATGCTGGCATTGATACACAACTTCATTGCGTATGTACATAGCAAAACCCCGATTAAGATTAAAGAGGGATAGGAGGTGATTCTGTGAGGGCAATGTTTTGATTATAATGTTTGCTAGACTTAAAATACTTTACATAGTTTTTATATCAATTAATATTCATACATAGAAAATTTTGTATATCAAAAATTTTCATTTCAAATTAATTTATTCTAATAAAAATTTTAAATCGGAAACATTTAAAAGAACGGAGGATTTTAGATGAAAATTAGTTTAAGGAAAGTTTCACATATAAGGGAAAAGGAAGGATCTTAGGATTATTATATGAATAAAAAGGATTGGGAATATGAAGGTAAGCTGTAGATTGTATTTAACAAGTTTTAATTATTATTCTTGGCTT
The DNA here is from genome assembly GCA_943735925.1 of Pollenia amentaria. Classification (NCBI taxonomy): domain Eukaryota; kingdom Metazoa; phylum Arthropoda; class Insecta; order Diptera; family Polleniidae; genus Pollenia; species Pollenia amentaria. The sequence continues at coordinate 120,939,923 of OX031006.1, read as the reverse complement.
AGATTTCAGAAAATCAACCTGGTCAGCAATTTATTTAGTTCTACACGTATCTTACTTCAAACAGTTAGCAAATCTATAATTTGGTCAAACTCTACATCCTGAACGATCTTCCAACAGGATTTTCAATTATCCACCTATTTCCCGAACATTAAATAACGAATTTAAATTTTACTTGAAACTTATCTGTTTCTTAAACTTATACTTAAAACCATATTATCTTTTACTTACTGCCTGTTTTTTCCACCGTGTGGACGTGTTTTGTGAGGGCTCCCGTTTGTAGTAGAGAAATTAAGGAAAATACATCATCTTAATTACCAACCTTTTGGTGGATCACTCGTTGCCTGCCTGTCGTGGTGGGAAGAATCCATTTTTCAAACTTTAAGCTGTGGTGGGCGGAATTTTTCATTTTTATAAAAAAAATTTTTCAATGCAAATAACTAAATCACTGGAAGTTATGGTTTTACCAACACAAATAAAATAAAAAAATAGCTACATCAGCTGGCCTTGTTCTTCAAACATAGAGGTAGCAATCGATCGATAATTTTAACGAATGTTATCGGTAACAGAAAATAAAAATAGTAGCCATACCAAACAATTAAAGTACACTTAACAAATTCATGTAGTAGATTTCATTTTATATATATTTTTATAAAAAAATTAACAAACGGTAAATGGTTTAAAGTCTCCAAATATTTTTACATAAATTATGCAAAGTACCCCTTCAAACAATTACAAACGGAAAATAATTGAAAGCCAGGAAGTAATACAACGTAAAATGGTTAACATAGGTTACTTTTAGCTACCTTTTAAATTTAATTTAACCAGTCTTAAGGAAGACAAGAACACCACCCCATAGCCCTAAGCACGGTCGGAAGAATAGGTAGCGATGGTCTCCCAAGAGATAGGGCCGAGTGCAGTATGGACCGTTACATAAATTTAATGGCGCCCAACGTGGGGCACAACAGCATAAAACCTGTCAGCTCGACATACTATCGAGTTAAATATTTAGCTGCTGCTAAAAAAAAAGAGAATAGTTATATACATTTTTGATGTTGGTCTCACAACATAAATAATATCATCGTGGTGTTAACTATTTTTTTTAATTTCTTTTAACATACTGGATTTATAGACTTCAAATTAATTTTTAATGTGAACCGTCTGTTTTTTTTTAATGTGTACGTTATTTTGTTTGAGATTTTAGATCTTGGACATTTCGAGATCCTACTCACAATATCGTACGCATAAATTTTTTTAGTTTGGAACTTTTATTTCTAAATTTTATTAACAAGTAGATGATTACGAATAGGATTTTTGTACTTGAAAAGTTCGAATACTTACCTATTATAAATCTCAACTATTTATTTATTTTGCTTCGTTTTAAAATTTCATTTTGAGATTTTTGTATTGTCATTCAAAACGACTATATTATACTTATTTGAAATTTTATAACACCATTATTTTTTTTTTTTAACATATTTTTTTTTTTTTTATCAGTATTTATTTATTGAATCTTCATATATTAAATATGAACTAACAATAATTAATCAAATCTTATCCTTATATTTACTTTATGTCTTGCCAGTGCCAGACAAAAAAGATTTAGAGTGCTGCAGTGTCTCTTCTTCTTAAGCGAGTGTGGCCGCCATAATTTAAAATATTTCGAGCTAATGGATTTGGGTGCAGTTCCAGCCTTTTTAAATATTTTACTGCATATTTCGTAATCATAAATTTTACCAATGGCACTTTGAGATCCTTGTGGATATTTGAGTTTTTGACATACCACGGAGCGGCTGTGATTATTCGAAGAAGTTTATTTTGGCGCCTTTGAATTTTTTCGATATTAGAAGCAGAGGCAGTGCCCCATAACTGAATACCGAAGCACCAAATTGGCTTTAAGATAGAGTTGTAAAGTAGAAGTTTGCAATCGAGACTAAGAACAGAATTTCTTCCAATGAGCCAATTAATTTGAATTGCTTTTAGTTTCATTTGAGTTAATTTTGTTTCTATGTGCCATTTCCACGTTAAACGCCGATCTAGATGTATACCGAGATATTTTACATGCGAGTGTTGGGGTATTATTTGATTATTGATTTTAATAGGGGGGCATGTTTCCCGACGCAATGTGAATGTTATATGTGCGCATTTTTGCTGATTGATCTTTATCCTCCATTGTTTTAACCACCTTTCCAGTTCAAATATGTGATCCTGTAAGTAACGAGATGCCTCTTGACAGTTTTCATGTACGCTTAGGAAAGCTGTGTCATCCGCAAATGTTAAGGTTTGTGTGTAGCTGTTTGTTGGCATGTCCGAAGTATAAATTAAGTATAATAGAGGGCCCAGGATGCTGCCTTGTGGGACTCCAGCCTTAACTGGCTGAGGAGAACTTAAAAAATCGGTTCTTTTATAATAAATTGACGACCGACTAAGTAGCTTTCTAACAGCTTGTGTATGTTTGCGGGTAAGTTTTGCTGCAATTTCAGTAGTAAACCTTCATGCCAGACTTTATCAAAAGCTTGAGACACATCGATGAAGAGTGCTGAGCAATATTTTTTTTCTTCAAAGGCTTTTCTTATTACATTTACTATTCGATGAGTTTGTTCAATTGTGCTGTGCTTTCTTCTAAACCCGAATTGATGATTAGGAATACATCTATTTTCATTTAAAATCGGCGTTAATTTGAACACTATTAGTTTCTCAAATAGCTTTGAAATATTAGATAATAAGCTAATAGGCCTGTATGACTCAACTTTTGTGTGATCCTTTCCTGGCTTTGGTATCATGGTTACTAAGGAAACCTTCCATTCCTGAGGGTAGTATTGAAGGCGTAAAATAGCATTAAAAATAAAAAGAATAATTTTCTTTGCTATACTTGGTAGCTCCAAAAGCATTTTATTACTGATCTTATCAATACCGGGTGCCTTCTTGGTGTTTAAATCCCGAATAGCCTTTTCGATTTCTTTAAACTCGAATCTTAGGGGAATAGCTGCTCTAACATTTACAGGCGGTAACTCGACTGCTATATCGTGAAATATATTATGGGTAAATACATTTTTCAGATGATTAGCAAACAGATTTCCTTTTCCAATATCATTTCTTGCCCAGCTTCCATTCAAGTTTCTCAATGGTGGCTTAGAGATAACTGGTCTATTGAGGCTTCTAGCTGCACGCCATATTGAGTAGTCTGATTGTGGAGTTGCATCAAGTCCCTTAAGATATTTTTCCAGGGAAGCCGTTTTTTGACACTGCAGTAACTTTCTCAGCCTTTTTGTGCACTCTTAGCGAGATCCACGTTCTCCGGTGTGCTAAGCGGAATATTTTCTGTGCAATGGGCACTAAGATATTTTTTATATTTTAACCAATTTATTTGTGAGGCTGATGTCGATATAGTAACAATTGTAGGTGTGTGATCGGAAGATAATTCTAGGGACGCTTCCACATGAATCGTGTCTATGGGGATGTTATTAACCACGCCAAAATCTATGACATCTGGAACTTTTTGCTGATCAGTAGGCCAATATGTTGGTTGTCCGCTCACGACCACATTTAGGTCCATTTTACAAATTGTGTTAAACAAAACACGACCCTTAGGTGTAATAAGTCGTGACCCCCAGAAAGTGTGTTTAGCGTTATAATCGCCAGCAGCCAGGAAGCAGGGTCCTAATGATTTGAAGTATTTATTATATTGGCTTTCTGATATTGAAAATCTAGGTGGGAAGTATAAAGATGAAATTACTAGGTTTCGAGATAATTCCTCAACGCAAATGCTCGTTGCTTGGAGATAATCTTCACGATGATCACACATTAAGTAGTGTTTTACTCGGTTTTTTATCAAAATACATAATACTTAAAATAATAACAAATACACAACGAAACAAAATTAAAAAAAAAAACAATTATAATCAACAGTGTGATTTCAGACTTCAATGTATTGTTCTAAGCTTAGAAGTCAAAGCAATAACAAAAAAAGTTACAAACAACATAAGCAGAGAAAGCTACAACAAACATCAAATACTATGGATAATTCAACAGAAGTTCCTGTGCCAAGACGTCTAAGAGAAATTACCCAAACATCTTTAATTGAAAATACACCGATTACTCGTAGTCGTACAAACGCAGAATCTCTTCATTTAAATAATGTTAACTCTCCGCTCAAGCTCATGCAAGTTATGGATAAACGTTTTGAAAAGTTAACTCAACAATTACAAACATCCATACAAACAATGTTTCGAGAGTGTGAAGATCGTCTGCTAAGTGAGATAAATAAAAACTTTAAGAGTATTCAAAATGAACTGCATAGTGTTGCCGAAAGAGTTGAAAAATTGGAAACAGTTGCGGTTAACATAAAAGTTATGCAAGATGAAATAAACGCTTTAAAATATAAAGTAAAACAGCAAGAAAATGTGAACGTTGCCAGTGAACTAAGATTAAATGAAATTCCCTATAAGCCCAATGAGAATTTATTACAAATTTTTGATCAAATATGCAATACTATTAATACAACGGTTCCTGCAATTCAATCGATTTATCGGCTACAAAATCATAACAATAAACACAAATCAGACTCGCGAGATGCGGTAATAATTGTAAAGTTTTGGTCCCCATATGACAAAAACTATTTTTTGAAAACCCTATCTAATTGGCGTAAAACTAATCCGCGGTTTTTCTTTACGTTGAGAGATATTGGTGAAAATTCTGACAATAAGTTTTATGTCAACGAAAACCTTACGTCTACAAATTTTACGATTCTACGTGCTGCTATTCGCCTTAAAAAGGAACATCGCATACATAGTGCTTTTACAATACGTGGTTTGGTTTATGTCAAAATTTTTGCTAATGATCAGGCGATACATATTGATGAGTTGGAACATCTTAACAACTTATTTCGAGCTCCTGACGTATCATTTGCTGCTGGCGAATATCCGACCGTCTCTGATTATAACTAATCCTAATATAAAATTCATAATTTTCTATTATCTCTTGTATTTGCCTTATTCCATGTTTTTCAATTCCTATAGCACGTCTTCGTTGTTAATCATTTTAGCTATATATAATTACTGGTTTGTTACTTCTATTACCAATTTTAGTGATATCATTTATATACTATTTGGAAATGAGAATATAATATACTCCTCGTGCGTTACTTCTTCTTTTTTAATTGTTATTATTAATGAACAACTTAAATAATAATAGGGTTCGTTCTAGGGACGGTATTGGGACGATGATAAAAATTTTAGCCGCTCAAAGGAGTGGTATTAAAATCTGTCACATCAACGCACAGAGCTTGAGACCAAAAATTGAAGAGTTCAAATTTATTTTCGAGCACTCTGGGGTTGATTTGATATGTGTATCTGAGACATGGCTTAAACCTGAGTTCACTGATCTGTCAATTTCTTTGGAAGGATACAATATTAGGAGAGTAGATAGAAATGGGTACGGAGGTGTGGCAGTTTATGTGAAAAAAGGGATTGCAATTAAAGTTCTCAGTTCATCTACGGATAATGTTGTGGTTACTGGTGCCGACAATTCTGGAAATCTGTTAGAATATCTTTTTCTTGGAAGTAGGCTTGGAGGGTAGGAAGCTACTTTTGGGTTGTGTTTATAGACCTAATAATCGCATTTGTATGGAGAACTTTATGAACACCCTTGAAACATACACAGTCTTATACGAAGACGTTATCATTACAGGCGATTTCAATTCAAATATTTTAGTGAGCCCTTATCTGACTGACAATATGCTTACACTTGGTCTTAATTCACCAAACACAAATGTAGCTACACATTATACAGGTACAAATAATACACTTCTTGATCTCTTCTTTGTTGCGGATATTTCGAAGGTGTTGCTTTATGATCAACTGTCTGCCTCTTGTTTCTCACACCATGACCTAATTTTCATGACGTATAATTTACAGTTAAATGTGCCACAGCAACTTATTAGATACCGTGACTTTCAAAACATTGAGTATGTAAGATTGGAGGAAGCATTTCTCAGGATTGATTGGAGCGTGCTATATAACCTGATTTCAGTTGATGATCAGCTCTCTTTTCTACAACACAACTTTAACTATTTATATGATCTTGTGGTTCCTTTAAGAACAAAGAATGTAAACAGACATAATAAGCCCTGGTTCACTCAGGACATAAAACTAATGATTAATCGCAGAGATTCCTCATATGCTCGATGGAAACGTTTTAAAACTGCAGAATTGCATGAAGAATATCGAGTAACACGTAGGATTGCCAACAGATTAATTAAGAAAGCAAAATCTGATTATTATGCTTCAAAGTTTTTCACTGCCATAGGGTCGAAAAAAACTTGGCAGGTAATTCGTGAAATTGGTATTGGTAAAGCTTGTAGCCAAGGGTCCTGTACTATCGACGCTAACGTCCTAAATAATCAGTTTTTAAATATCCCATATGTGGCTCCATCTGCTGCTTACTATAACCTCGCTAATGACAGTGCACATAATCATTTCTATTTTACTCATGTTCGGCAGTCTGACGTCTTATCCAGTTTGTTATCAATAAAATCCAATGCAGTTGGTGTGGATGGAATTGATCCTAGGTTTTTGAAGATCCTCATTCTAAAACTTCTTCCTTTTATTACTTTTGTTTTTAATAAGATTTTTACTACCAACCAGTATCCAAAAATATGGAAACTGGCTAAGATTATTCCTACACATTACAGGCCAATAGCAATCTTGCCATTTTTATCTAAAGATTTTGAAAGATTAATTCATAAACAAATTACACAATATATTGAAACAAATAATATGCTGACTGGTCGTCAATCTGGTTTCCGTGAAAATCACAGCTGTGTAACGGCTCTTGTGGATGTTGCTGAGGACATAAGACAACAGGTAGAATGCGGTAATGTTACATTTTTAGTTCTCCTGGATCATTCCAGGGCATTTGACACGGTAGACCACAGCATTTTGTGTTATAAGCTTACACATATGTTTGGATTCGCATCAACTGCCACATGCTTAATAAATTCATATCTAACCGACAGATATCAATATGTTGAAACACCTTCCTCCATTTCGACCACATTACCACTAACCCGGGGTGTTCCGCAAGGCTCGATCTTAGGTCCTCTTCTCTTTTCATTATACGTAAATGATCTTCAGAGTAAACTCGAATACTGCAGGGTTAGATTGTATGCTGACGACGTCCAGCTTTACATTAGTTGCAGCAATACTGCTGTTAATGAATGTGTGAGGACACTAAACGAGGAGTTAGGTCGTGTTTATGATTGGGCTACCGCTAATGGTCTAGCAATAAATCCTATCAAGTCGAAAGCGTTAATCATTAAAAAGAGGTTATTAAAACTTGATCTTAATCCCATATTGACCTTAAACAACCAGTCCATTGATATTGTAAACTCGGTCAAAAATCTTGGTGTATATTTTAACAACACTCTCACTTGGTCTAACCATGTTAATTTTGTATGTGGTCGAACGTATTCAATGTTAAGAAATCTCTGGCAAACCCAGTATTGTACTCCAATTAAAATTAGAACACTCCTTGCAAAATCCTACCTCATACCGAGTTTATTGTATGGCTGTGAACTATTTGCCAGTTGTGATAATAAAAGTAAAAGAAAACTAAATGTGACCTTTAATAACATTATTCGGTATATATATGGCCTTAGAAGATATGATCATATATCCCCTTACTTAACATTGCTCTTTGGCGTTAGTTTTGATAATTATTTAAAGGTGCGCATTTTACTGTTCATGCATAAAATTATATATACACATCAACCGGAGCATCTTTACGAACGTCTAAGTTTTTCAACGCTTCCCAGAGGTAAACGAATTCTTGCATTTGCTTATCAAACTCTGATCTCCAAGTATCAATTCTTTATTCATGCCATCAGTCTCTGGAACGGAATTCCCTATGGATTACAGACCATTAGTAACGCACGACAATTCAGGAAATATATTTTTTGCCATTTTTCACATTGAATTTATATTTATATTTTTGCATGCCTTATATTGATTTTTGCTAAGATTGTCATATTAAACTAAATTATAATTAATCCTATTTTCATTTCTTTTTAGTAACTTAATAATATATTATACAGTTTTGTTATCTGATTCATTGTATTTATGTAAGCTCAGTTCCATACTGCAATATAAGACTTAAGTCTTGTGTATGGGACATCGAAAAGAAATAAATAAATAAATAAATAAATAAAAATAAATAGCAGAACCTCCACAAGCTCTACCTTGAGGGTCCTTGGTATCATATAATATATAACCATTGCCTTTAAACGTGTTTCTTGAGGTCAGATGAGTTTCAGAAACCATCATAACATCAATTTGTTTATTTTTAAGGAAGTATTCTATTTCATTTTTATGTTGGCGGATGCCGTTTGCGTTCCAAAAGCAAATTTTTAAGCAGTTCATGGCTTGTTTAGTACAGCATGCAATTACATCGATTGCATTCTTAACATTTCCTGCATCATATTACCCATTGTCTTTGTAAAGTTATTTACTGTTTGTACTAATGTTTCCATGGTTTTCTCTAGACGACTTAAATTAGAAACTGGAGTTTCATCATTATTTGGCAACTCACCTTGCATTGGCATATGATTTGATTTTAAGACGTTAGCGTAGGATGTTCTGTTATTACTAGGATGCGGTACCTGAACGTCATTATTGTAAACTTGATTTTTGCCTGCATTTGAGGGGGATTAGGTTTCGGTCCAACCGAGCGTTTGACGATAGAGTATACAGGGCATCCTCTAAAGTTGGCAGTGTGATTACCACCACAGTTGCTACATTTTTTTACATTGGGGTCGTTTTTAGACTTATCGCAGAGAGCTGTACCATGTAATTCTCCACATACGACGCAAACAGGGGTTAGATCATAGTATGCCTTAGTGTGACCAAATTCTTGGCAGTTTAGACATTGAACGGGACCATTCCTTTTGTGCGGCTCCTCTATTGCTATTTTTCTATACAGGATATATTTCAGATTGTAAATGGGGTGCGTTTCGTTCTTTTTAAGCTTAATGTCGCCGGGTTCTTACTCCACTCTAAATAGTGGCTGGGGATTTTTTTCTCTATTTTTAATGTTTATTACATTTTTTATTTTGAAGTCCTTCTCTTCTAATAACGTTTTTATCTCACCTGGGTCCACGCATGAGTCAATGCCCTTAATCACTACCTGAAGACCTTTACTGCTCTTCAGTTGATATGTATAAAAATTCTTATTAAGTGCTTCAAATTTTGTTATTACCTTACGAAAATCATTTTCACGATTAACTTGTATTTTTGTCTCATTAATACTACCCCGTTTTATTGCAGCTACATAAAAAGAATTTTCACCTATTACCGAAATCAAATTCTTTATTAATTCATTTGAGTTTTGCTCTCTAAGATATATCGGCGGTGGCTTAGAAGTTTTTATAACGTTTTGTGCTTCCGGGGATTCCTCATCCAGAATTGCAAATCGATTATGTGAACTTGTTCTATTAGCTGTACCATCTTTTAAGACTTTTGAGACCGAAGCAACTGCTGAAGAGGTTGGGCTGCGACCCCGTTTAAGCACTGTTATGTACCTATCAATACCTACTTGTACTGGGGGCTTTTGACCACTTTTTACTTGTGGAGCTGAGTTTTCCATCATGATTTGGGGGTAATATTTTCATCACTTATTGAAATCGATTTTGCCGCTGAGGCACCGCTTGCAGGTTCTATATTTTTTATTGTATTAGAATCAACCGTATTATTAGACACCGAAGGTGATACTGAGTTTTCTATTATACCTGTTTGAGGGTTAATATTTGTATCACTTATTAAAATTGGTTTTGCCGTTGAGGCAACGGTTAAAGGTTTTATATTTGTTAGTGTATCTACCGTATTATTAAATACTAAAGGTGATAGGGATCGCGCGCGAGTAACAGGTTTAGCCGTTAGGTATTTGCTATAATCGATTCTTTTTTAATTTCTGCATTTGTTTCGTTAACACTCACTGTGATATATGCATTTCTACTGTTTGAACTCATAAGAGTTTTTTTTTGTTACTGTTTACAGTTGTGCTCTTCTTATTTGTTATTGTTTATCAACACCGAGAATAAAAAAATGTGTGTTTATGTATGTATGTATGTACATTCATGTATTTTTTTTCTTTATCTTTTTCTTGTATTTACTTTTTTTAATACTCTATTTGTTCACGTTTTTATAAAAAAAAATAAACCGTATGCCGAGCTTAGAAAACACGTCTTTCTTCAACGAGCGCGACAGACAGAAGTGATTTTTAACATATGTCTGGAATTTAGTACATAATTTTTTTTTTATATTTTTTTTTTATACTACCTAGCTTTTGTTTGATTAACTTAGTAGTGGGAAATTGTATTTATTATAAAACTTTAAAACATGCCTTTGACTAGAAGAGCGGGAAGAACCAGCTTATTTAAGTTTTACTGTAGATGTAGGACCTACAAGTAGGAGTCAGGGTGAGCGAGGACATTCAACGAGACAGTAGGGCAAACAACCTACTTAGAATGACAGTTGTATGAAATCTGACAATGACTCCGGACAAGACAAATGAAAGTATGGAAACCTTTTGGAATGAAATGATGGGTTTAATTTTAAATGAAATGAGATCAGCATTTCAAAATTTAAATATACGACAACCTGCCAGTCAATCTCGACCAATGAAAGATTTTCCAAATATATCATCTAGATCGACTGGAATCAATAACGATTCAAATCATGAACCATTTTTGGCAGATAAGGTTTTAAATATTATAAGAAATTGGAAAATTAAATTCACCGGACGTGACAATAATATAGCCATTGATGAGTTTATTCACAGTGTGAATATTCTTACAACTAATAATCTCAGAGGTGACTTTGAATTATTATGTAAGTATGCTCATTATTTTTTCGAAGGTAAGGCGCTCGAATGGTACTGGCGTTACCACAGACAGACCAATGACATTGACTGGTACTCACTGACTGACGCATTGAAAAAACAATACAAGGTGGACTATAGGGATTTTGACATACTTGACAATATACGTCGAAGAAAACAACGACATGATGAAAATGTTGACCACTATTTTGACATTATTTCCGAATTAACAGACAAACTAAAGACACCGCTTTTAGACAGCGATTTATGTGAGAAAATTTAAAAACCGAAATTCGACATGAACTTCTTCAATTAGACATTTCTTCTGTGTCCAAACTTCGTCGTGAAGTAAGAAAGCATGATAAATTTATAAAGGAGGTTCGTGTACACGATGCTCGAAGGTCAAGCAAAGGACAGATTTCGGAATTGAACAATGTGGACAAGGACTTTGATTATTTGGAGGACAAAACTGAGGAAATTTGTACATTACGACAGGATTTAACATGTTGGAACTGTGACAAGATGGGACATACATATTTTGACTGTTTTGCGACTAAGCAAATATTTTGTTATGGTTGTGGCGCTAAGAACATTTATAGACAATGATGATGGATGATTTAAACGTAAACAATGATACAGCGACAGAGAACGTTCACCTTTCTCACAACTAATTAAGACCATATCATTTTAGGTTAGCTGAATATAAAAAGGTTCGAGCTAGAATTTTTGGTGAAAATAAAAAAATTTGTAGATCTTCTTACCGCGTTTTGGATAGAATGATTTCCCTAGGGGTTATAGAGGAAGCTCCAAATTCTTCATGGTCATCCCCAACCGTTGTGGTGGTTAAGCCGAGCAAAGTTAGAATGTGTGTTGATAGTAGGAAATTGAACTCTGTGACAGTTAAGGACGCATACCCTATACCGAACATTGACGGACTTTTATCGAGACTTCCTCCAGTTCACTGTATTTCAAAAACTGATTTAAAGGATGCTTTTTGGCAAATCAAACTGGACGAAAACTTGAAACCAAAGACATCATTTACAGTTCTTAATCGGCCATTGTATCAATTTACAAGAATGCCGTTCGGACTGTGTAATGCACCGCAAACGTTGTGCAGACTAATGGACATGGTTATTCCCTACAGTTTAAAAACTCATATTGTTGTTTACCTTGATGATTTATTAGTGGTTTCACAGACTTTTGACGAACATTTAACACACTTTATGGAGGTAGCAACAAATTTAAGAAAAGCTGGTTTGACAATAAATATCATAGTAAGGTTAAATATCTTGGATACGTTGTGGGAAATGGAACTTTACAAGTTGACGAGGACAAGGTTACGGCTATTAAAGACATTCCGATACCAAGATCTATTAAGCACTTACGACGTTTTTTAGGCAAGACAGGATGGTACCGACGATTTATACAGAATTACTTGACAGTGACTTTTCCTTCGACAGAACTTCTGATGAAGAAAAGACATTTTTATGGAACGAGCGGGGTCAGGAAGCTTTTGACCAATTAAAGACCGAAATGACAACTGCGCCACTGCTCAGTCACCCCGATTACGATAAACCTTTTATTTTACAATGCGAAGCAAGTAATTGCGGGGTGGGAGCAGTATTGGCACAAATGGACAAAGACGGGACAGAGAGACCAATTGACTACATGTCTCATAAACTAAACAAGGCTCAAAGAAATTATACCGTTACAGAACTCGAATGTTTAGCTGTAGTGAAAAAGTTTCGTTCTTTAATTGAAGGCCAGGAATTCAAAATAGTAACTGACCTCACACGTTTAAAATGGCTAATGAACCAACGTGATTTATCAGGCCGTTAAGCTAGATGGTCTTTAAAACTGCAAGCCTTCAATTTCTCTATAGAACATCGTAGTGATAAGGATAATGTAGTGCCTGATACGTTGTCTAGAGCACATGAGGGGGAAGTAATGATAGATGCAATTGATTTAGATAACCTTCCGGCAATAGACCTTGACTCGGACGCTTTTAAAAGTGACGAATACATGAAATTACGGGACGATTTTCAGAATTCAAATTTACCGGACTTCAAAATTTTGGACGGATATGTTCACAAACGGACGGAATTTTCATCTGGTGGGTCTGATGAATCTAATTTGTGGAAATTATACTTACCGACCGAACTTAGGATACCCACGGGGGTATAGCAAAGACTCTAGAGAGAATACGACGATACTTTTATTGGAAAAGACTAGTTACTGACGTTAAAGACTATATTCAAAATTGCGAGTTATGTAGAACATCCAAGACTCCGACAAATATTTTGAGACCTTAATTGGGACAAATGGTACAGACCGAACGACCATTTCAGAGACTTTATGTTGACATTATTGGACCGTTTCCAAGGGCGAAAAAAGGACATATCGGAATTTTAATTGTACTTGACAATTTTTCGAAATTTACGTTACTTAAACCACTTAGGAAATTTGTATCAAAGGACATTATAAATTATTTGCGTAACGAAATTTTTATGTGTTATGGAGTACCCGAAATTTTGGTGTCGGACAACGGTTCGCAATTCAAATCTAAAGATTTTGAGAACTTCTTAGTTAAATTTTGTGTAAAACATATGCTAACCGCTGTATACAGCCCGCAGGCAAATGCCAGCGAAAGGGTAAACCGTTGTATAAATGAAGCTTTGCGATCATACATTAGGGAGGATACACGTGAGTGGGATACATACTCAGATAGTATTAATTGTGGTCTCAGCAATAGTATACATCAATCAATCGGCAAAACTCCATATCAAGTAGTGTTTGGGCAGACAATGATGACTCACGGAAAGGACTATAAATTACTGAGAAGGCTAAATCTTTTGCAGAGACGAATTTGCGAATCGAACGGCAGAACGACTTTACGCTAATACGGGACAAAGTCAAGGAATTTTTGAGGAGGGCGTACGATAAAAACGCTCAAATCTATAATCTGCGTTCTCGGACAAGGGACTTCGACATAGGAGAAACAGTAACAAGGCGAAATTTTGTGCAAAGCTCTAAGATTGCCAATTTTAACTCTAAACTGGCTCCGGTAGGTATACGAGCTAAAGTTTTGACCAAAATAGGACAACTTAATTACGAATTACAGGACTTAGACGGCGGTGGCACTTGTATATACCACGCTAAGGACATTTGAACTTAAGGATTGTATGCTTATGCATATCGAGAAGCTGTACCTGTTTTGTGAGGGCAATGTTTTGATTATAATGTTTGCTAGACTTAAAACACTTTACATAGTTTTTATATCAATTAATATTCAAACATAGAAAATTTTGTGTATCAAAAATTTTCATTTCAAATGAATTTATTCTAATAAAAATTTTAAATCGGGAACATTTAAAAGAACGGAGGATTATAGAAGAAAATTAGTTTGAGGAAAGTTTCACATATAAGGGAAAAGGAAGGATCTTAGGATTATTATATGAATAAAAAGGATTGGGAATATGAAGGTAAGCTGTAGATTGTATTTAACAAGTTTAAATTATTATTCTTGGCTTAGATTTCAGAAAATCAACCTGGTCAGCAATTTATTTAGTTCTACACGTATCTTACTTCAAACAGTTAGCAAATCTATAATTTGGTCAAACTCAAGAGAACCTCTACATCCTGAACGATCTTCTATCAGGATTTTCAATTATCCACCTATTTCCCGAACATAAAATAACGAATTTCAATTTTACTTGAAACTTATCTGTTTCTTAAACTTACACTTAAAACCATATTAACTTTTTCTTAATCTATTTAATCTATTCTTTTATCCTTTTATTTAAATCTAATTTTATCTTATCTTAATTTACCTCAATTTCTTTTCTTAAACCTAACTTGGTTTCCCCTCCCCCTAAATTAACTTTTTTCTTAATTTTACATATAATTTTCTTAATTTACACTAACTTGGCTTAAAATCTCATTTAGAAATCATAATTTTTCTTTAATAACCGTAATTTTTATTTAATTCACGTAAATTACTATATAAAAATATGTAATTACATTTTTTTTTCAAATACACATACATACACATACATGATTATACATTGACATTCATACACATGTATATAATTAACAAAATTTTAAATATACTTAAAAATTAAATTGTTAGTAAGATAATTTGGAATGATTCAAAATCTACGATATTAAATGAATTCAACATCACATCAGGCCTGCTGTCATCGTTGGATAAAGTTTGGTGAGTTCTTAAATATAGTTATTATTATTATTATTTTTTTTTAATTATCTTAAAATAATTTGGGTGTAATTGTATTAATTTGGAATTTACATGTTATTAATTTAATTTATATTTCGATGATTCAAAATTTAACACTACACTACATAGCAAAAATCAAAATACACATTTTCATTATTAATTTGTATTATTTAAATATTTTAAAATATGTTTGAATATAGTTTAAATAAATGTTTCCTTATTGTGCGTTAATTATAATGACGTCTAACTAAATTCTTATTTTCCATTTAATTCCATGAAAAGTTAATCAACAATTAGTTATGGTAGTATAAGGGCTATCTTAAGAATAAGCGGTACGATAGCGAGGATGGGAGGGTTGAGACCATAGGGAAGTTTTACCATCTTCTTCCTGTTACATAATTCAGACCGGGTTATACATTTCTTTTATTTTTTTTTTTTATTTTTCGACGGTTAACATAGGTTACTTTTAGCTACCTTTTAAATTTAATTTTTAGCGGTTTTTAGCCAGTCTTAAGGGAGAAAATAACACCACCCCATAGCCCTGAGCACGGTCAGAAGAATAGGTAGCGATGGTCTCCCAAGAGATAGGGCCGATTGCAGTATGGACCGTTACATATATTTAATGGCGCCCAACGTGGGGCACAACAGCATAAAACCTGTCAGTTCGACATACTATCGACTTAAATATTTAGCTGCTTTTAAGAAAAAAAAGATAACAGTTATATATATTTTTGCTGTTGGTCTCACAAAATAAATAATATCATCGTGGTGTTAACTATTTTTTTTTAATTTCTTTTAACATAATGGATTTATAGACTTCAAATTAATTTTTAATCTGAACCGTATGTTTTTCTTTATTTTTAATGTATACGTTTTTTTGTTTGAGATTTTAGATCTTGGACATTTCGAGATCCTACTCACAAAATCGTACGCATGAAACTTTTTATTTTTATTTGGAACTTTTCTTTTTAAATTTTATTAAAAAGTAGATGATTACGAATAGGATTTTTGTACTTGAAAAGTTCGAATACTTACCTATTATAAATCTCAACTATTTATTTATTTTGCTTCGTTTTAAAAATTCATTTTGAGATTTTTGTATTGTCATTCAAAACGACTATATTATACTCATTTGAAATTTTGTAACACCATTATTTTTTTTTTTTATTTTTTTAACATGTGTCTGGAATTTAGTACATAATTTTTTTTATACTACCTAGCTTTTGTTTGATTAACTTAGAAGTGGGATATTGTATTTATTATAAAACTTTAAAACATGCCTTTGAATAGAAGTCGCGAAAACTTGTTAGAGCGGGAAGAACCAGCTAATTTAAGTTTTACTGTAGATGTAGGACCTACAAGTAGGAGTCAGGGTGAGCGAGGACATTCAACGAGACAGAAGGGCAATAAACCTACTCAGAATGACAGTAGTATGAGATCTGACAATGACTCCGGACAAGACAAATGATAAATGAAAGTATGGAAACCATACGGAATGAAATGATGGGTTTAATTTCAAATGAAATGAGATCAGCATTTAAAAATTTAAATATACGACAACCTGCCAGTCAATCTCGACCGATGGAAGATTTTCCAAATATATCATCTAGATCGACTGGAATCAATAACGATTCAAGTCATGAACCATTTTTGGCAGATAAGGTTTTAAATATTATAAGTAATTGGAAAATTAAATTCACCGGACGTGACAATAATATAGCCATTGATGTGTTTATTCACAGTCTGAATATTCTTACAACTAATAATCTCAGAGGTGACTTTGAATTTGTGTAATTATGCTCATTGTTTTTTCGAAGGTAAAGCGCTCGAATGACATTATTTCCGAATTAACAGACAAACTAAGGACACCGATTTTAGACAGCGATTTATGTGAGAAAATTTTAAGAAATTTAAAAACCGAAATTCGACATGAACTTCTTCATTTAGACATTTCTTCTGTGTCCCAACTTCGTCGTGAAGTAAGAAAGCATGAGATATTTATAAAGGAGGTTCGTGTACACGATGCTCGAAGGTCAAGCAAAGGACAGATTTCGGAATTGGACAATGTGGACAAGGACTTTGATTATTTGGAGGACAAAACTGAGGAAATTTGTACATTACGACAGGATTTAACATGTTGGAACTGTGACAAGATGGGACATACATATTTTGACTGTTTTGCGACTAAACAAATATTTTGTTATGGTTGTGGTGCTAAGAACATTTATAGACCTTACTGCACCAATTGTTCTAAAAAGTCGGGAAACGGACTGAAGGATGCTCGACGGGGCTGAGGGCATCCGGTACTGTTGTACAGAAATACACGGAAGCGTCAAAGACGATGGATGATTTAAACGTAAACAATGGTACAGCGACAGAGAACGTTCACCTTTCTCACAACTTATTAAGACCATATCATGTTAGGTTAGCTGAATATAAAAAGGTTCGAGCTAGAATTTTTGGTGAAAATAAAAAAATTTGTAGATCTTCTAACCGCGTTCGTGAATTTTATCTAAAATTAAAGTTATATAACAAGATTTTAATTTCACCTATCATATCTCAGGAACAAGATAATAGGCCTTATATTAAGCCTAAGATTAATAATTGTTTTCATATGGCTCTATTAGATAGTGGCGCGAATAAGAGCGTTATTGGAGGTAATTAGCTAAGTTCGGAATGAGTCTTGTTTTAGGAGATGTGTAGGTAGTGTACGTACAGCAGACGGTAATAGACAAGAGGTTTTGGGAATGGCAAGAATGTGTGCTACATTTCAGGGGGAGACAAGGAAATTTGAATTTTTAGTGGTACCGACGATAAGACAGGACATTATTTCTGGATACGATTTTTGGGATGATTTTGGACTCAAAATTTCTTTTGGTGGCGAAGATGGAATTGACATTACAGAGACAGATCAAGATAAACTTAAACTTACAATCGAACAGAAAAGACGTTTAGACAACATAATTTCGACGTTTCCAAATTCCGAGACAGAAGGGTTGGGATGTACTACTCTGATAGAACAAAGCATTGACACGGGGAATGCAAAGCCCATAAAACAACGGTACTATCCAATTTCTCCTGCGTCAAAAAACAACTTTGCGGAGAATTGGATAGAATGATTTCCCTAAGGGTTATAGAGGAAGCTCCAAATTCTTCATGGTCATCCCCAACAGTTGTGGTGGTTAAGCCGAGTAAAGTTAGAATGTGTGTTGATAGTAGGAAATTGAACTCTGTGTCAGTTAAGGACGCATAACCTATACCGAACATTGACGGACTTTTATCGAGACTTCCTCCAGTTCACTGTATTTTAAAAATTGATTTAAAGGATGCTTTTTGGCAAATCAAACTGGACGAACACTCGAAACCAAAGACAGCATTTACAGTTCCTAATCGGTCATTGTATCAATTTACAAGAATGCCGTTTGGACTGTGTAATGCACCGCAAACGTTGTGCAGACTAATGAACATTGTTCACTAGTCTTTAGTCAAATTTCAGCTTATATGTGCACAAGAATTTTAAAGGATGGCCAAACATTCACGATCCTGGTTGATAAGGCTAATTGTTTTGCCGAATTATTTGCAAATAATTCTAACTTACCAGATAGCAATCAACCACTACTCGAACTCGAAAAAGTATCCGTAACTATGCCAAAAATATTTTTTTGGGCTCGAGCTGTTAAAAAGGTTCTTGCGGATCTCAACATAAACAAGTCTCCTGGCCCGGATGGTATACATGCACTGGTCTTGAAGCAGTGCTCTTCGACGCTAGCTCGTCCCTTAGCAAATCTTTTCAGCACTTTATACCATGCTGGTGAATTTCCCGTCTGCTGGAAAGTTGCTAATGTAACGCCAATTCCTAAAAAAGGAGTGGCTAATAACACTGAAAGTTACCGCCCAATTGCAATTTGTTCGGCACTTTCCAAAGTTATGGAGAGTATGGTAAATCACCATCTTGTAAAATTTTTAGAGTCAAATAACCTACTAAGCGACCGCCAGTATGGCTTTCGTAGAGGTCGTTCTACTGGAGACCTACTGGCCCTGTTATCAGAGAAATGGTGTCGTTCCATTCACCATTTTGGCGAAAGTAAGGTAATTGCTTTAGATATTTCCAAGGCGTTTGACAGAGTCTGGCATGGTGCACTCTTGTCTAAACTTGTTGCATTTGGTGTCGGTGATAATTTCTCTCGATTTATATCGAGCTTTCTCAGAGATCGCACTATACGGGTTGTTATAGATGGGGTTTCATCAAACGAGTTCAAGATTCATTCAGGGGTACCGCAAGGCTCCGTTCTTTCTCCTACTCTATTTCTTAGTTTTCTAAATGACCT
This sequence comes from Pollenia amentaria, assembly GCA_943735925.1. Classification (NCBI taxonomy): domain Eukaryota; kingdom Metazoa; phylum Arthropoda; class Insecta; order Diptera; family Polleniidae; genus Pollenia; species Pollenia amentaria. Next base: position 120,920,492 of record OX031006.1, on the reverse strand, counting down.
CTTATGTCAAACTTCCAACCCTATCTATTCTTTTGCAGATGACAGCAACCTTTGCCATTCGTATTCATTTGGTTACAGACCAGGCGTGTCCGATGTTTGTGCTATGAGACAGAACATGAATGATACGCTTGGCCGTGACCTAGACATAATCTCAGAATGGGGTCGTGCGAATAGGGTCGAATTTAATGCCCGAAAGACCCTATGTTGCGTACTGACGCATAAACGCGCGACGGATCAAGGTGCCTCATCTGTATGTATGGGTGGTATTAATATTGAGGAAACAGAATCTCTTGATGTTCTGGGCATGAGGATACAATGTGATGTCCGATGGACTGAACATATGTTTAAGGTGTCGAAAGAAGCATTCAAGTGCCTCGTTTTTTTGAAACGGTGTAAGATATACTTCACTCCATCTGATCTCCTTACTATTTATACCACCTATATCCGACCGCGAATGGCATACAACTCTCATGTGTGGGCCGGAGCTTCAAAGTCTATTTTGGAGCTTCTCGACCGCGTGCAGGAGTGGGCGAAGGTTCTCATCGGCGACAGTAGGGTATCCAATTCTATTGACTCCCTTGAGCACCGTCGCAATGTGGGTTGTACTTGCCTATTTTATCGTTACTACAACGGGATGTTTTCTGATGAAATTAGGGATTTGGTTCCCGAAACCCATAGCTTTGTTCGTAATACACGTTTTTCCTCAAGCGCCCATCCTTTTGTGGTCGATTGGCCGGTGAATCGTACAACGCATTACACAGAAAATTCGTTTTTTGGCCGGACTGTTCGTATGTGGAATAACCTTCCTGCTGAAGTCTTCCCTCTCACTTACAACATGAATAAGTTCAAGTCGAATGTTCACAAGCAATACTCCCTTTTTCCTCCTTCCCATAACCTATTTTCCTAGTTCCAACACAATGCAATGCATTAGTAGGGGTCATCCCCTGAGTGCTGGTCCTAACAAAAAAAAAAAAAAAAAAAAAAAAAAAGAATACATCGGTGTATTTATGTAGGTATATATGGGTGTAGTTTGCATGTAAATAAATGGGGGATTTCATGTCAAGTGACCCAACTGTTGAAATCGATGTCTTCCGATTTGGATGAAATTTGCACCAAGGTTAGTCTTTTTGGATAGCAGTTTAGACACAAATTTTCAACAAGATCGGTCAAAAAGTTTCTGAGTTATTTTTTTTAAAATTTTTCTAATTTTTTTTTTTAAATTTGAAACTTATTTTTTATTTGTTTTGAAAAGGGGGGTTTTTTTTTTGCTCAAAAGAAAGCTAAGGTCTTTTCCTTTAAGTTAGTTCCGATCGCTATATAGGCCGCGAGTGGGTTATGTATAAAAAAAAATAATTTCTAAGTCAAGACGAGGAATTTTAAATTTTTAGCATATGCACTATTTTGAATTTTTTCCTATTTGTGTGTAAGTGTTTCTAAAATCTTAAAAATAAAACTTATGCTGAGAAACTATACAAATTAACCTCTCCGACGGTATATAACATTCCTAACTAGCATTGCATTACCTCGATACTGTAATACCCACAATATGTTAATCCCAGGAATAAAATCACTTTTTCTATAGAGGTGTTGACAAATAAAATTTTTTTATTTATTTGTAATAATAATTAATTTAATATAAAATAATAATAAATAAAACAAAAAGATAAATAATCTAAAAAATTCAATCTTAATCACATAAGTCCTTTAATAAATTTTTTTTGTTTTTTTTAAATTTTTAAAAATTTTTTTTTTTTTAAATTTAAAACTCTTCTTGCATTTTTTTTTGAAGCGGGTATTTTTTTTTTGCTCAAAAGAAAAAAAAAACAAAAAAAAATTTATTAAAGGACTTATGTGATTAAGATTAAATTTTTTAGATTATTTATTTTTTTTGTTTTTATTATATTTTATTATATATATATACAGTTAAACCTCGATTATCCGGCTCTCGTGGGACCGCCACCAGCACGAATAATCGAAATACACGGTTAATAGAGGTTATATTTAAATATAAAGAAATTTATTTTTATACCCTTCACCGAAGGTAAAAGGGTATATACAACTTTGTCATTCCGTTTGTAATTTCTACAATATTGATCTAAGACCATATAAATTATATATATTCTGGCTTCTTATGAGAAGGGAAGTTCAAATCCGGTTGTCCGTCTGTCCGTCTGTTGAAATGGGTTTTCCGAAGACCCCAGATATGATGGAGGCTAGGTTTTTATACATTTATGTCACATATAGTCCGGAATTGTTTGCTATTGAAATTCAGGAAGATCGGTCCATAAATGGCTGAGATATGAGCAAAAAACCACGACTACCTCTAATTTTTCCCATAAATCCCATGTTGTTGTTGTTTTTTAAATTCTTTTTTCTGCATATCTCGAGAGCGGTAAGAGCTACAGCAAATGGGCGGGATTGGAGAAGTGGGTGTGGCACTTCCCATACAAAGACGTTATACATTTCTGTATATCTGGAGAACGAAACGAACTAAAGTTCCCAAATGAGGTACAAACGTATCGGTTATCAATACACAGTATCCCACAAAATATGGGCGCGATTGGAAAAGTGGGCGTGGTACCTCCCGTACAAAGACATTATTGAAAATACTCAAAACTTTAAATTTTAGGGCTCTAGTATGACATATGAACACGTTTTATATACCAAAATGTCAAAAATTTTTAGCAGCATATATTTCCCGAAAATCCTGAAACCTTTCTCCCAAAAATGGAAGAGTAATGCCCAAAATAAAAAATGTTTTTTTAAACATACCCATTTTCGGGAACAATAGATCTTCCCGAGTCCAAGTTTTATAATCTAAGTAATGGTTTTTTCTTCCTTAAAACGTGGGTATATAAATCTGCCAAATCGGTTAAGAAATAATTAAGTTATTAGCAAAATACTCCAAAAATGGGCTAAAAAGCATCAAAATTTTTATAAAAACAAAATTTTTAGAGCTGTTACATGACCTATGGATACGTCTTATATATCAAAAGTAGACATATTTGCTGAAAAACTCGGAAAAATCGGTTCAGATACAAAAAAGTTATTACCAAAATAAATAAAAAAATACCTATTTTCGGGAACCGTAGATCATTCCGAGTCCAAGTTTTATTATCAAAGTAAATGGTAAATTTCTTCCTAAAGACGTAGGTATATAAATCTATCAAATCGATTGGAAAATGCCCGAGTTATGACCAAATTACTGAAATACCAATATTTACTTTTTTTTATATAATTAAGTTGTTTTATTTGCGTCACCACACCCCCCTCCTTTTCCATTTGTTTACAGGCACCAGCATCATGTCCAATATGACTTCCGTTATCACTCTGCTTTTAAACTGTGATCTATTTAACGAAATAATTTCTACAAATAGAGATTGGGAATTTTTGCATTTTAAAAACTTGCAAAAACAGATAAATCTATTGTATGGCAACACGCCAGTGGTGGTGGTGTGTTTCCCTTTTTCGCATATTCACCTTTCCTACCCAAACAACAAACTCACACAAAGATATTTGCTTATATGAAAAAAATATTCCACGGCCTATTTACTTATATTAAAGTTAAGTTCGCATGCGTACCAGTGGTCGAGTGGTCTAGCCGTTATGTCACAAGTAATCGTCTGAGTGTTGACGGGTTCAAATCCCATTCGATAAATTTTTTTTTTCTTTTGGTATTTATAAATTATTTTTAATTAAATAAAAATATATCAGTTTTTGCTATTTTTACTTTTATATCCTTAAAAAAAACACTTTTTTTTTATAAAATTTAGACTTTTGTTCTAAATAAATGCGCATTTTTTTATGTGGCTAATAATTTTATATAAAAACCAAACAATTTATTTTTGGTAATACCCTTAATATCTCAAAACAAGAAATTCCGACTTAAGCCATTATTATTTAATGCCATAGATATATTATATATGTAGATTATTCTTATCGCACCATGGTGAAGGGTATATAAGATTCGGCATAGCCGAATATAGCACTCTTACTTGTTTTTATTTATTTTTATTTAAACATTCAATTTATGTAACAACAGATTCAAATATACCACATATTTTTATACAAAACATACAAATCGTCATAGAGAATGCAAAATCAAATTTGTATGTAACATCAAAAACATTAAAATTAGGATTTTTACTGATTATGCTTTGGTTAATCAAACTACATGTTTGCACAAGATTTGTATATTTTACAACGTTTTTTTGCTTTTCCTGTAAACTTACAAGGAGTGATATTTGTTTTTGCATTTCTTCTGACGAAATATTTGTTTATTTAAAATATTCTTTTATAGTACTTTGCCTCTTTGCTTTAAATTTTTCTCTCAATAATTGGTTTTGAATACGATGCATTTCGATTTTATCTGTTTCTGGTAAAACTGGAGAATTTTCTACAAACTTTAACAGAACATTACAGGCCTCTATCGCCTGTGTCAACGTTGGAGTTTCTATTTCAGTCTCTTCATCCTCGGAACTTGTGCTGTTATCGTTTTCCTCAGCTTGATTGACGATTTCATTATCAGATAAAATTGCAAACGGTACGATACCTGCATCGCATTCAATCCACTCTGATATATCATCAGGGGAACAACCAAAATCTGCATCTTCAAAATCTAGTAAATTAGACCAAACTTTATGCAAGACCTGCCCGGTTACAGCATCCCCAGAAACAGCTGCTACCCATATCGCTATTTTTATATTTATTAATTTAACGAATTTATGTCTGTTGCCTGCACATAAAAGTTTTTGCACAATCGACTTGCGATAATTATATTTTAAACTTCGAATCGCTCCCTGGTCCATGGGCTGAATCAAAGATGTGCAGTTTGGAGGAATATATTTTACTACCACATTTTCTGACAACATTTCGCTTACATCTGGGTGAGCAGGGCAGTTGTCCAATATTTACAGAATTTTACAATTTCTTTCTTAACCATTTCGTTCCACATGTCCTCTAACTTCAGGTACGAAATGCTTATTAAACCACTCCAGAAAAACTTGTTGCGTTACCCAAGCTTTCTTATTGGATTTATAAATTACAGGAAGGTTTTGAACGTTTTTTAGAGCTCTTGGCTTCGCACTTTTTCCAATAATCATCAATTTGCACTTATGAGGCCCAGCGGCATTGGCACATAATAAGGCTGTGAGTCTTTCTTTCGACCCTTTGTATCCCTCCATGGAATGTTCACTTCCACTGGCTAAAGAATATTGCGGCAAACATTTCCAAAATAGACTAGTTTCGTCTGCATTATAAATTTGTTCGTTTGTAAGTTTTTCCTTCTGAATATATTCTTTTAAATCCTCCACAAACATTGTAGCAGACACATAGTCTGCACACTCTTTCTCTCCCGTTGACTTCAGTCTACGAATTCCGTGTCTCTTTTTAAATTTTTTCAGCCAACCAGATGAATACTTACACTCGGAATCAATGTTCAATTTAGCATGAAAAAATTTGGCTTTTTCAGTTATCATCTGTCCTGAAGTTTTGAAGAAATTTGCTGCCGATTCCGTACTATGTATGTATGTATAGCTTGTCTTAAAATTGACTTACCTGAAATTGGTGTTCCCTTGAATCTTTCTTGCCGAAACCATTTGTGTAGTGCAAAATCTACGTTCGGATTTTCGGAATTTTTCAGTGTATATCTGTTTTTTAAACCGTCGATTGAATCACTTTTAGAACCATATAGCAAAATTTGTTCTTTATTTTTCACCAAATCGTACAGTTTGCGTACCAACTCCATATTTTTCAGACAGCAACTTAACAGATATGTTTTTGTCGTAGTCATGAATCAAAGTAATTTTGTATTTAATTGAAAGAACTTTTCTTGCTCTTTTTGGTAATTTACTATTTGAAGGAACCATCATCCCACAACAGTTCTAAGCAGATCAAAAATGCAAATATGTTCTTATTTGCGGGAATATGAACTATAAAAGGGGAAACACCGGATTTAGATTTACATAATAAAAAACATATGAATGCTACACGGATAATAGATGTAAAGCACGGTTAATAGAGGTATAAATCAAAAGCACGGATAATAGAGGGAAAAAAATAAAAAGAACCGCATGCCGGTTAATAGATGTAACCGATTAATAGAGGCCCGGTTAATCGAGGTTTAACTGTATATGTATATATATTCTTATGATTATTTTATTTTGGCAACAAAATAAAATTAATCTAAATGATCATAAAGAATTTGCTTGTGAAAAATGAAAAACAAACAAAAAGGGAAATTTAATTCTATCGGAGATTAATTTTATTTTGTTGCCAAAATAAAATAATCATAAGAATTAACATATTGCGGCCCCTAGGGGTGACCTTAGCGCAAATGAACGATTTCTGGCAATTTATGAAAAGAAAAAAAAATAAATGTGATGGTATCAAGCTACTGGATCCAAAGAAATGTTCCAGTTCGACCTCGGACTTGGTTGTGGTGCTGCAGGGCGTATGTTGGCTCTTGTCTTCAGTATCCATTTAATTAGCAGGATAATTATCACCAAGAAACTAAGAGCTAGTCCTGTGTAGCTGACTGCCATACCGTGTAAGGGATGGTTGGATGTTGTTGCTGGTAGTTCTCGTAGTTGAGACCTTACTTCTGCCTGCAATGTATTTATGTCGTCAATACTCGACCTATATAGCAATGGCTCCGTCAGGTTATTCAGTTTCTGAGTCAGATGGGAGAATGTCATTCCACTGCTTGTGAATGATTGAGTAAGCATTGATGTAATGATTTGGTGACCATGTATCGTGATTACATCGTTCTTCACTGTACATCCTGCTGGTAGGGTGAGTAGCCCAGTCCCTTGCAATAACTGAAAACCACTTTTCCCCTTGCATACTGTACTCAGTTTGAGTTGATGCTTAGTTGCAAATAGCCACTGATTCCTTTTACATAATTGGTACCATACGTGGTTGTTTGCTATTACTTCCAGAATGCAGCTTGAGTCAGACTCATTGTTGAACAATTGTACTTCGCAGTTACCTATTGGTGCACCCTTGTAATATGAAGCTTGGATATTCTGACATAAAAACAGATCGTTCTGAAGAGTGTTGCAGTCACGGAGTTTAGTTTCATCCATGGGAAAATATTCGTTACGGTGGTCGTTGAGAGCCATTATTTTCGATGTCGAGCAACTAAAGTATTATTTACTGGCTGTGGGACTGGCGTAATGTAAAATAGATCGTATTCATTTTGGTGCGCTAGTGGGATAAACAAGGTGCAAATGATGTGCTGGTTTGAAATTGCTGCATGAGCCTTCGCTATCCCATATAAATGAATGACATCGGCCACTGGTAGTGTAAGATCGACTGGGAGATTTGCTTTGATGTTGTCAACCTCAGTAGAAAATTGTTTTGGAGTCAGAAGAACAGGGCTGATCCGACCATGATAGGTATCTGCTAACAAGTTAATCATAGACGTGTGCATTTTTTGTAAGTTATCTGTAATGATAATTAACTGGATGCTAAGAGATAGGATAAGTTGCGATCGATGGTTGCTATCATAATTGGTGAGGTTCATGAGTCTACTGATTTTTAAGTTCAGGTTTTCAAAATTATTTTGAGTATGAGCTTCAGTCTGCGTCATAAGTGTAGAGTCGAGAAATGATGTTTGATTCCGCAACAGACCTTGCAATTGGGCTTCGTTATTTTTTATACCGTTGATAGTATCGGTCATTTGTTCAGCATATTTTGAGTCCAGCACACCGAATAAGGAATTCGCTACATTTCCAACGAAATCTATTGCTCCCCGTTTTTTCCTTCTTGCGAGGTTTTCTAGGCCGCCTTCCATTTCGTCCTTGAATTTGTGAAAATGAGTTATTAGTCCGTTGCATTGAGTGTTGAGATGCGAACCTTTGCAGGCTTTCATCAACGCAGTTGTGCCGTTAATCAGAAGATGCAATTCATTATGAAATGGTGCCAGTTCGAAGTATATGAGCAGTTTCCATTCTGATATGATTGGCTTCATTTTACCAATGTTCTCAAAATGTAACCCAGGATTGCTAGTGATCTGTGCATAAGTAACTTGTTGGCTTACCACTAGCGGAAAGAATAATGCTAAGAGCATAAGCATGCTTGATGCGGTCAAATTGCAACGTTTTGAAGGTGGCGAGCCTTTGCTTTTGCTGTTGGATGCGCTGCTCCTTTTGAGAATTGAAGTGCTATCTGGTCTTTCATTTTCAGCAACAGGGTAATTGAGTATTGAGGTGTTATCTGGGTCTTGATCGTCAGCAGCAGGGGATGGTGGTTCAAGAGGAAGAGGCGCTAACAAGTGGATTGCTCGCTCGACACCGGTGGCCGTTTTGACCGTAGCCGTCCTGACAACGCCGTCTGGCCCAGGGTATGTTTCGATTACTTTACCGAGCCGCCATGTCATGACAGGTGAATTCTCTTTTATTATTACAATTGTGCCTATTTGAAGATTTGGAGACTTCGTTTGCCACTTGTTACGCTGCTGGAGTTCATTAAGGTATTCCCGAGACCATCGTTTCCAGAATTGATGTTTAACACGAGATACTAGTTCCCATCGTTTTGCTAATGTTGTTGACGTTGATTGTGCAGTTGCATCCACTTGCGCCGTAAGCGGCTCTCCAATCAAGAAATGACCAGGTGTTAATGCAGCCTCATCATTTGGATCATTCGATAAGGGTGCAATTGGTCTTGAGTTTAGGATCGCTTCGACCTCTATGACCACGGTCTCCATTTCCTCATAAGTCAGATTTGCGTTTGCGATCTCTTTAACCAAAAACCTTTTGGCGGATTTAACTGCGGCCTCCCACAGTCCGCCGAAGTGCGGGGCTCGCGGCGGAATAAAATGGAAATTTATGTTTTTACTTGCACATTCTCGTTGTATTGTTTATTGAGCTTTTGTAGCAAATACAGCATCTGACAATTCTGCTAGTTGATTACGGGCTCCCATAAAGTTCGTTGTGTTGTCGCAATAAAGATTTTGACAGTTACCTCTACGACTTATAAATATTTTAAGTGCCCCAATGAACGCATCGGTTGTGAGGTCCGTTACTAATTCTAGATGAACCGCCCTTGTAGAAAAGCAACAAAAAACCGAAATGTACGCCTTTTGGGGTCGTTTTCCTCTTGTTTTAAAGTGCACCCATATTGAACCGCAATAGTCGACCCCTGCATTGATGAAAGGCCTTGCTGGAGTCACCCTTGTCTCAGGCAAACTCCCCATGATTTGCTGAAGGAGTTTCGGTTTTGATCTTACGCAGTAGACGCATTTATGGACAGTATCCCGTGCCAAGTATTTTCCTTTGATGGGCCAAAAACGTTGTCTAACGTTTGCAAGGAGTGCACTAGGACCGCAATGCTTATTTTCTCTGTGTATCGACTCGAAGATTAGTCTACTTATTGTGTCATTATAGTGCAGGAGCATTGGATGTTTTGCATCGAAAGCTAGCGTAGATGCTTCTAACCTGCCTCCAACTCTTAAAACCTTATTTTCATCTAAGAACGGAGACAGGCCTTTTATCTGACTAGAACCCTTGAGTTCTTTCTCCCTTTGTAATTGTTGGATGTCAGTCTTGAAATTTAACTGCTGTGTAGTTCGAACAATGATTATGAGGGCGTCGTGAAGTTCAAAAGGTGTAAGAGTCGGCCGAACTTGGCGCTCTGCCTTGCTACTTTTGGCGTTCTTAATAAATCTTAGAACGTATCCCACAATTCGTTGAAGAGTTTTTAACGAATTTCGGTGGTTTATACTGAGCCACGGGCTTTCATCGTGCACCGAAACGAGTAGGTTGTGAGGGGTCTGCTTCTTTTCAATTATCGTAGCGTCCGACTCTAGGCAAAAAGTAGGTGGCCAATGGTTTTCGTTTCCATGAAGAAAAAATGGCCCGTACATCCATTGGGGTGATTGCTGTAACTATTGTGGGTCCAGTCCTCTGGAAATTATATCTGCAGGGTTGTTTTTGGAACTCACATGCCGCCATTGTTCTGGTAAAGTGCTTTCTTGTATTGAAGCTATGCGATTTGCAACGAAGGTATGAAATGATGATGATCTCGAATTGATCCATGATAACACGATTTTCGAGTCGGTCCAGTAGAATGTTGGTGTGGAACTCATGTCGATATCGTGTTTAACCCTTGCAGCAAGGTTAGCTCCTAACTGAGCAGCACACAGTTCCAGCCTTGGCAATGTCTGCGTGTTGTTTGGTAAGTATGTTCTTACATAGATTGCTGCCCCATATGCCTTTTCTGAAGCATCAGTAAATACATGAAGTTGTGTTTTGTTGGCAACACCACCCTTATATATATGTCGATGAACTTGAAAGGTTTCAAGCTCGTTCAGATTGCTTCGGAAGCTTCGCCAGCGAGAGTCGAATTCCAAAGGCACCGCTTCGTCCCATGAGAGATTCAATGTCCACAATTCCTGGACAAACATTTTTGCCCTGACCACTACTGGAGACAACAGGCCAAGGGGATCAAAAATCCGAGCCAAATCTGAGGTGACTGTCCTTTTGGTAACAGCCTTGATTGGTTGGATGTTGACCTTGATTTTGAGCTGGTCGCATTTGGGAAGCCAAGCCAATCCTAACGTTTTAGTGTAGTCGGGTTCGTCTGTGGCCAAGTCGAGGCTGACTTCTTGATCATATTCCGGGATATTGCGGAGCAGTTGAGTATGATTGGCGCACCACTTTCGTAGATGAAATCCGTACATTGCCATGACTTGCTGCAGTTGGCGTTGAGTTTCAATTGCTACGTTCAAGTTATCTGCTCCACCTAATCCATCGTCAACATAAAAATTCTTCTCCAAAAAACTTGCTGCTAAAGGAAAGTGCATCTTATTGTCATGGATTATTTCCTTCAAGCATCGGATTGCTAGGTATGGCGCTGGCTTGGTTCCATAAGTGACGGTATTTAACTTGAAATAGCTAATGGGCTCAGTGCCATTTTTTCGCCACAGGATTATCTGGTATTGCCTGTCCCTTGGATGGATCAATATTTGGCGATACATTTTCTCAATATCTGTCGTGAACACGAAACGCGGCAGCCGAAAACGCAGCAAAACCGTAAACAGCTCATTTTGTAGTGGTGGTCCTGTGTGCAGAATATCATTCAAAGATTTTCCTGAGGATGTTTTTGCTGAAGCGTCGAATACCGCTCGCAGTTTGGTAGTGCGGCTCTCAGGGCGCAGCACACAGTGGTGAGGAATGAAATATTTAGACCCTTTTACGTCGTCTATGCTGATTTTCGTCATGTGACCCAATTTTTCATAATCACTCATGAACTGTGTGTATTGTTCTTTCAAGGAAACGTCTTTTGATAATCGTCGTTCCAATGAGAGAAATCGATTGAAAGCAATGCTATGTGATTCTCCCAGGGCAGATGTTTCCGTACAAAACGGAAGTCGTACAGTGAACCTTCCATCTTTATTACGTTTGGTGTGCTGATTAAAGTGTGCCTCACATTGTGCGTCATATGGTGACAATGGTTGTTGGGAGCTCTCGATCTCTTCAAGTTTCCAAAATCGTTCGGTAGCCATATTCATTTTATCATCTTCAGTCAATACCCCACATATCGCTGGAGATAGTTGTTGACTGGAGACCCTTCCTGATACTATCCAGCCCAATGCTGTATTTTGCAGCACTGGAAGGTCATCAGCCAGTTTAATTTGTCCAATAGCGAGTAACTGATGATAATATTCCGCTCCTAACAAAATGTCGATTTTGTCTGGACGGTTGAAAGTTGGGTCTGCCAAAGTCACATTGTTGGGAATTGACCACTTATCGATGTTAAGGAGTTGAGCAGGTTGAGGAGAAATTATTTGTGGCAACACAAACGCCTCCAAACGGGCTGAAAAATTGTTGAGACGAGATTGTAGTGTAATGTTGACTCTGTGTTGAACCTTGGTCCTGTTTTTTCCAATGCCATTAATGGAAAGAGCAGTAGCCCTTGCTGGGAGTCCAAGCCGTGTAACTAACCGTTCCGTGATGAGGTTCACTTGCGATCCTGAGTCAAGGATTGCCTTGCATTCAGTTTCCAAACCGTTTGCCTTAACATTTACCAATGCCGTTCCTAGCAAAACATAGGGTCGTTGGACTGTAGAGCTTACTGCCACACTGGCAGCTTCTATTATTGGTGAAGTGACAAGAGCTGTCGCGTTTTCTGCTGGTTCAGTATAAGGTGTTGTTGATGATGTCGAAGGTTTGTGCTGTTCTTTGGTTGAATTAGCAGACTTAATAGCAGCATTACTTCGCTTTGTGGATGTTACATTGTTTTGTGGAGGTTGGTCCAAATGGACTAATGTGTGGTGCATTTTCCCGCATTTTTGGCAGCGGCCTGAAGCGGTACACCTTTTGGTTTGATGAGTGTCGTAAAAGCAGTTTGCGCATAATTTGTGCTTCTGTGCAAGGTTAAGACGGTTTGCTGGGCTAAGCATTATGAATTCCTTGCATCGGTATAGTGGGTGAAATTCTCGCTTGCAAATTATGCATTGGCGGAATTCTCGATGAGGTTGAGCGGTAAGCGTGCAAGTTTTAATATTGTGGACAGAAGTTTTCTCCTTATGTCCCATTGCCTCAAGGGTGTGGAAATAGTTCTCAAGGAAAGTGAGAAAGTGGCTGATGGTTTGTAATTCCTTTGGGTTGGAGATCGATTGTTCATACTGAGTATGAATTGTTTTGTCCACCTTCTTAACCAAGAGATATAGTAGAAGAGGATCCCACGAAGCAATCTGGATTCCCAAATTAGAGAGTGCCGCCAAACATTCTTTGGTCGTGTCGTGCAATCGCTTGATGGCGCTTAAGGAACTGGCGCCAGATGGTTGGTCGACTAGTCTCTGAACTGCTGTTGCCACCATAATTCTCTTATTATTATAGCGGTCTTCCAGCAACTGCCACGCCGCTTGATAATTTTCTTCAGTCACCGCAAGATGATTTATTAAATTTGCTGCTTCGCCAAAGACGTTGGTTTTTAAGTACCCCATCTTATGGGGTTATTATTATTATTTAATATTAAGTTTTTTTTGTAAATAAATTTAGAGTATAAATATGTTACGTTTTTAATAAAGTTCACTCTTTTGCACATAACGTGTGGTAAACAACACTTCGTGATTTTTCATTATCTTCATCCTGGTGCATCACCTTGATGAAAAAAGAGTAACCAGTTATCCTTGTGAAGCACTCGGGTAACTCGATAACCAATTATCTAACAAAGTTTAACGAGGCAAACGATCCTACGATTGAACAGTATATATATATATATTTGTTATATTAATATTTGTATGTATATATGCATATACATATATGTGTATATATATGTATAGGTATATGTAAATGTGTATGGGTATGTATATAGGTATGTGTATATATATAAGTATAATTGTATAAGTTTTATATCGTTTATCTCCGATAGAGTAAATTATGTTACTGGTATTTACCTCTCCTGAGTTTACATCCTTTTTGTAAATTGTGGCGGAACCACAGTGTTAAGGCAGAATAAGTCTTTACTTTCTGTTCCGTTCCGAATCATCTGACTTGATTCTGTTAAATAGAAAACGTGTACAAGTCGTTAGTTGTTCTGTTACTTTCCGTGCCGTTGCGGACGAACCTGTTAAAAACAAAACTTTCTCAACATTGTTAAGTGACAGCAAGAATCAGCTGTTGGTTTTTACCGCTTAAAATTATTAAAATAAAGCTAAATAAAGTAAAAGTGTTTTAACAACTTAAACTTGGAAAAATAAACAAAACAAAAAGATGGATTATGAAAAACTGATCACGTTAGTGGAAAGCAGAAACATTTTATATAATAAATTCAATAAAGACTACAGAATGCCAGAAAAAAGTATGGTCACAAATATCTAAAGAAATAGGAGTACAAGGTAAGTAAATTTAAAATAATAATATTTACAAATAAAAGAACTTTTTTTTTAACTCGAGGTCTTTTTTAATTATTTTTATTTTATAATAATTTACTAAATTTTGCCGATATTTCGTTTTTCATTGAAAAACATCTTCTGGGCTATAATCTAGATATTACAAGTAACAAAAATAAACAAACAAATGTATAAATTCAAACGCGTATGTATATAAAAACAACAAAAACTCTTACATTGAAAAAATTATTAAACAGAAATAAAAACTTAACTATTATTATGTTGTGTTAACATCGTCTAATTGTGAACTGAGCTAAGTCACTAAGTATCCTTTTGATCTTTTTGAAGTTATTTCTGTGGAAATCTGCGTCACTTATAGTTAACACCCTTCTTATTAAATTGTTTGCCGTGTTGATAATGTGATGACAACAATTTTCCAATTAATCTGACTAATAAATTACTCTATAACTATTACCGAAAATATATAAATCTCTTATATTTGTCCCAGTATTATCTGAGAGATTTGAAAAATCTAAATTATTCAATAATGAAATGTATACCATAGCCCATAAATCTATCAACACGTTGACAAAATTGTACAGTAAAACCAACGATAAAATAGACAAATTAGACAAATCCAATATAATTTATAAAATACCATGTAATGGCAATGAATTTGGGATATGTAATAAAGTTTACATAGGTACCACAAAAAACAAACTGAAAACAAGAATTTCATCACAAAAATCGGATCAAAAATTACGGAATAATATTCCTACACAAAAAACGGCATTGTTATCCCACTGTGCACAAAGAAAACCCTCTCCTGATTTTGACAATGTACAAGTGTTACAGAGTGAAAATAACTACAAAAGACGATTCACATTGGAAATGTTACACATAATTAAAACAACAACTAGGATGAATTTTAAAGCCGATGTCGATGAGAATTCTGCGAGTGTGTACAGACATCTCGTCAACAAACGAAAATAGTGCAATTTTTTTCTTGTTTAAGCTCAGTTCACAATTAGACGATGTTAACACAACATAATAATAGTTAAGTTTTTATTTCTGTTTAATAATTTTTTCAATGTAAGAGTTTTTGTTGTTTTTATATACATACGCGTTTGAATTTATATATTTGTTTGTTTATTTTTGTTACTTGTAATTTCTAGGTTGTAGCCCAGAAGATGTTTTTCAATGAAAAACGAAATTTCGGCAAAATTTAGTAAATTATTATAAAATAAAAATAATTAAAATTATACCCTTCACCGAAGGTAAAAGGGTATATATAACTTTGTCATTCCGTTTGTAATTTCTACAATATTGATCTAAGACCATATAAATTATATATATTCTGGCTTCTTATGAGAAGGGAAGTTCAAATCCGGTTGTCCGTCTGTCCGTCTGTTGAAATGGGTTTTCCGAAGACCCCAGATATGATGGAGGCTAGGTTTTTATACATTTATGTCACATATAGTCCGGAATTGTTTGCTATTGAAATTCAGGAAGATCGGTCCATAAATGGCTGAGATATGAGCAAAAAACCACGACTACCTCTAATTTTTCCCATAAATCCCATGTTGTTGTTGTTTTTTAAATTCTTTTTTCTGCATATCTCGAGAGCGGTAAGAGCTACAGCAAATGGGCGGGATTGGAGAAGTGGGTGTGGCACTTCCCATACAAAGACGTTATACATTTCTGTATATCTGGAGAACGAAACGAGCTAAAGTTCCCAAATGAGGTACAAACGTATCGGTTATCAATACACAGTATCCCACAAAATATGGGCGCGATTGGAAAAGTGGGCGTGGTACCTCCCGTACAAAGACATTATTGAAAATACTCAAAACTTTAAATTTTAGGGCTCTAGTATGACATATGAACACGTTTTATATACCAAAATGTCAGAAATTTTTAGCAGCATATATTTCCCGAAAATCCTGAAACCTTTCTCCCAAAAATGGAAGAGTAATGCCCAAAATAAAAAATGTTTTTTTAAACATACCCATTTTCGGGAACAATAGATCTTCCCGAGTCCAAGTTTTATAATCTAAGTAATGGTTTTTTCTTCCTTAAAACGTGGGTATATAAATCTGCCAAATCGGTTAAGAAATAATTAAGTTATTAGCAAAATACTCCAAAAATGGGCTAAAAAGCATCAACATTTTTATAAAAAATTTTTAGTAGAACATATTTGCTGAAAAACTCGGAAAAATCGGTTCAGATACAAAAAAGTTATTACCAGAATAAATTAAAAAATACCTATTTTCGGGAACCGTAGATCATTCCGAGTCCAAGTTTTATTACCAAAGTAAATGGTCAATTTCTTCCTAAAGACGTAGGTATATACATCTATCAAATCGATTGGAAAATGCCCGAGTTATGACCAAATTACTGAAATACCAATATTTACTTTTTTTTTTATAATTAAGTTGTTTTATTTGCGTCACCACCCCCCCCCCCCCCCCCCCCCCCCCTCCTTTTCCATTTGTTTACAGGCACCAGCATCATGTCCAATATGACTTCCGTTATCACTCTGCTTTTAAACTGTGATCTATTTAAAGAAATAGTTTCTACAAATAGAGATTGGGAATTTTTGCATCTTAAAAACTTGCAAAAACAGATAAATCTATTGTATGGCAACACGCCAGTGGTGGTGGTGTGTTTCCCTTTTTCGCATATTCACCTTTCCTACCCAAACAACAAACTCACACAAAGATATTTGCTTATATGAAAAAAATATTCCACGGCCTATATACTTATATCAACGTTGGAGTTTCTATTTCAGTCTCTTCATCCTCGGAACTTGTGCTGTTATCGTTTTCCTCAGCTTGATTGACCATGCTAACGATTTCATTATCTGATAAAATTGCAAACGGTACGATACCTGCATCGCATTCAATCCAATCTGATATATCATCAGGGGAACAACCAAAGGGTATTTCTATATCTGATTGTATTACAGGACGATCACTCACTGCATCTTCAAAATCTAGTAAATTAGACCAAACGTTATGCAAGACCTGCCCGGATACAGCATCCCCAGAAACAGCTGCTACCCATATCGCTATTTTTATATTTATTAATTTAACGAATTTATGTCTGTTGCCTGCACATAAAAGTTTTTGCACAATCGACTTGCGATAATTACATTTTAAACTTCGAATCGCTCCCTGGTCCATGGGCTGAATCAAAGATGTGCAGTTTGGAGGAATATATTTTACTACCACATTTTCTGACAACATTTCGCTTACATCTGGGTGAGCAGGGCAGTTGTCCAATATTAACAGAATTTTACAATTTCTTTCTTAACCATTTCGTTCCACATGTCCTCTAACTTCAGGTACGAAATGCTTATTAAACCACTCCAGAAAAACTTGTTGCGTTACCCAAGCTTTCTTATTGGATTTATAAATTACAGGAAGGTTTTGAACGTTTTTTAGAGCTCTTGGCTTCGCACTTTTTCCAATAATCATTAATTTGCACTTATGAGGCCCAGCGGCATTGGCACATAATAAGGCTGTGAGTCTTTCTTTCGACCCTTTGTATCCCTCCATGGAATGTTCACTTCCACTGGCTAAAGAATATTGAGGCAAACATTTCCAAAATAGACTAGTTTCGTCTGCATTATAAATTTGTTCGTTTGTAAGTTTTTCCTTCTGAATATATTCTTTTAAATCCTCCACAAACATTGTAGCAGACACATAGTCTGCACACTCTTTCTCTCCCGTTGACTTCAGTCTACGAATTCCGTGTCTCTTTTTAAAATTTTCCAGCCAACCAGATGAATACTTACACGGAATCAATGTTCAATTTAGCATGAAAAAATTTGACTTTTTCAGTTATCATCTGTCCTGAAGTTTTGAAGAAATTTGCTGCCGATTCCGTACTATGTATGTATGTATAGCTTGTCTTAAAGTTGACTTACCTAAAATTGGTGTTCCCTTGAATCTTTCTTGCCGAAACCATTTGTGTAGTGCAAAATCTACGTTCGGATTTTCGGAATTTTTCAGTGTATATCTGTTTTTTAAACCGTCGATTGAATCACTTTTAGAACCATATAGCAAAATTTGTTCTTTATTTTTCACCAAATCGTACAGTTTGCGTACCAACTCCATATTTTTCAGACAGCAACTTAACAGATATGTTTTTGTCGTAGTCATGAATCAAAGTAATTTTGTATTTAATTGAAAGAACTTTTCTTGCTCTTTTTGGTAATTTACTATTTGAAGGAACCATCATCCCACAACAGTTCTAAGCAGATCAAAAATGCAAATATGTTCTTATTTGCGGGAACATGAACTATAAAAGGGGAAACACCGGATTTAGATTTACATAATAAAAAACATATGAATGCTACACGGATAATAGATGTAAAGCACGGGTAATAGAGGTATAAATCAAAAGCACGGATAATAGAGGGAAAAAAATAAAAAGAACCGCATGCCGGTTAATAGATGTAACCGATTAATAGAGGCCCGGTTAATCGAGGTTTAACTGTATATATATTTGCATATATACATATATGTATATATATGTATAGGTATATGCAAATGTGTATGGGTATGTATATAGGTATGTGTATATATATATAAGTATAATTGTATAAGTTTTATATCGTTTATCTCCGATAGAGTAAATTATGTTACTGGTATTTACCTCTCCTGAGTTTACATCCTTTTTGTAAATTGTGGCGGAACCACAGTGTTAAGGCAGAATAAGTCTTTACTTTCTGTTCCGTTCCGAATCAGCTGACTTGATTCTGTTAAATAGAAAATGTGTTGTAGTATGTTTGACTAGTCGTTGTTGCCATACCTTCTGTATGTAACACGAGCTTCACACTTTGCTTGCAGCTAAAAAGTCCATATTAGCCAATCCCATCGCTGAGAATATGTGAGTCAGCATATTCTCAGCGATCACTTAAAATTTTATGCTTAAGTTGCATTTTTGTATGCATTAGTATTAGAGTATTCTTAAGTGCTTAGTCTTAAGAATTAATATGTAAAAATAATATTAAATAACTTCTCAAACAGAACAGTCGCACAAGCGACTGTTCAGCTGATAACCGTAATAAATAATAAAAAGTAAATTTTAAAAGTGTAAAAATTATTGTGTTTTCCTCGTAACCTTTTTGTGACATGGTGATCCTTAAAAACTTAAATATTTCATGGCGATCCTGCCAGGAGAATTAAAAAATGAAAAATAACACAAACAAAATCTGTTACTAACTATATAAATTCGTAATAATGATTGTATAAATTTGTAATAGTGAATGTAACAACTATAAAAATCATAGCAGCAGAAATAATGAAAGAAAAGTTTGCCAAATAATATGAAGGAAATTTTGAAATTCATAAAAGCATCTCTAACTACATCTTAATGATTACATCTGTCGGAATTTATTGCTTGATTTCACCAATCATATTGATGATAATAGGAGCCATTACAACTTTGAAGGAAGATGGTCGGCCAAGGACCAAACATCTTCACTTTTAAATAAAATGATATCTGAGAAGGAAGTCACGATCATCAAAAATGACGAAGTAAATAACCACATCTTACATCTATATTCAACTTTTAGATCACATCTTTCAAAAAAAATTAATCTAAGGTAAATAAATTTAAAGAGAAGAAAAAAAAAAGTACCGCAAACAAACAAAAACATTTATTTTAAATACAAGAATTTTTCAAAGATTTTGTTCTATTTAATTTTCAAAACAAATTTCAATTTTAAGGAAGATTGACTTAAACATTTTTGTGAATTATTGAAAATAAATCACATTATCAAAATTTACTTAAAATAAAATTGAAATGGTAAAAAAAAAATTTGGTAAAGAAAAAATCCTTCAACCATGCAATTTATTTTAAAAACTTTTTATATAATTTATGTATTTTTACAACATAAAAGAAAAATAATAATAAAAATGATAAATATTAGACCTAACTAAAAATAAAGACTGGAATGAAATGAAGTCTTTTTGTTTGTGCAAAAATTTTTTTAACTCATTTTTTAATACATAATACATAGTTCAATATTACAAATTTTATGTCTTTTTATTTTTGAAATAAAATTAATAAACACAAAAAAAATTTTTAATTAATTAAAATCTTATCTTAAGAACTTAATATAATAACTAACATTAACAAAAAAAAATATATAATAACATAACTAATAAATAACCACTAGCAAAGTGGTATAATAAAAATAAAACTACATAATTAAATAATATTATACTAAAAACTAAATCACCGCTGTATACATACGTGTCCCTGCAGTGGTATAACATAAAAGGACTAAACCGTTTCGATCATCAATTGGTGATGACCGACGTATGCCATTATCACTACTCACCCTGCAACAATGGTGACGGTCGTAATGACATAAGTTCCCTTAAAATATAAGTATTAACACGCCCCAGGACGAAAAAGACATACTAACAAGTCGCTGGCCGTGTAAACTTAATTTAAGTAAAACCTATTGTAAACTTGCCTTTTGTAATTGTAAACGGTCAAGCTTCTAACGAACGTAACAGTTCTAAAAAAGCTTATTCCAATCCTTCAAAATAGTTTCTTGTAATTGCAAAGAATTCTTTGTGTTTTTAGTTGTTCATTCATGTTATAAATTACAGAATAAACTTAATACACGCTCAAGTTGCGTAACAAAAATTTAATTTATTTTAGTTTTCTTTGACCGTGTTCTTTTGCCTAACTTAAACAAGAAACGGCCAAAAATATTTTACCACGTATGTTTTGGGCATACAAATAATTCTTCAGCAGTTAATCCTCTGCTCGATTTGGAGCATAATCACTAGGCTAAGATCTTTAGTTTATAGTATCTTCTTTAAACATATATTAAATTTGAATTTTTTTAGTTTAATTCATCGTCGTTATCATTGGTTAGATTTAAAGGTTTAAATAACTTTGTTATTACTTTAAACTTAAGACCACCTATTTTGGGTAATTTACATAAACTTAATCTTAATTATAGGCCTCGTCAGGTTCACTAGTTTCTTCGAACTCTTCGGTTGGATTATATCCATTAATTCTTTAGTGATATTAAAACATATCTTATTTTCATTAATTTCTTTATTAAATTAGAAAAACTCTAGATTTTAGAACATAATACCCTAAGAGACTTATCTAATTTTACAAACATTGTAAGACAATTTCAAAAATATTCAAGTACTAAGAATTTTACCTTCATTTTTATTTAATTTATTATTTTTAACAATACAACATAATTTTGGAAATGATCCTGATTTCAACATCTGCTTAAATTATTGTTAGCAAAATCCCCTATAGTACTAACTCTGTTACAACGTGCTGGTAGACGTTTTCTATAGTACTATAGTTGCTAAACTAATTTATATAAACCACCAAAATCGTTTTCTTAAAAATACATGTTTAATATTTTATGAAATAAATCCATTTTATTAATAAGTAGAAGTACACAATTATATTTTTAAAATATATATGTATTTAAAGAAAATACCAAAGAAACTAAAAATCTTTATCTCTAGTTATTTCATGAAAAGTTAAAAATATTTTATAAAACCACTGAAAATATAAAATTTTAAAAGGTTTGCTCTGAAATATTAAGTGATTGATGCACTTTTTAAATTAAAAGACAATCTCGTTTTTTTCTGTTGATTATTATTTCTATTTAAAATGGGTGGTACTGATTCAAAGGTTGAAAAACCTAACGCTAATGTCGTAAATGACATCGTAGTCAAAGTTGAATTCCCAGCCGTTTATTTTATAATAATTATCTGCCTTATAGCTATGCAACTCTTAGTTACTCTATACCAATTACACAAAAGATCGTTGAGAAAGTCTTACACTAGAGCAGCATCCTTAGCTACTAATTTGGACAAAGTCTAACTATTATATTTCTTTCAGTCATCCTAAAATAAACTTTTAAATACATTGAAAGAAATATACAATTTTAAATTTTATTCCACGTTCCAGTCGTGTAACCCTCTTATGCAATTTGCTTAACATTTTCCTAATTCATGGAATGGGAAACAATTGTATTTAAAGCTAAAGCAATAAGAGAGGAATTTCTTAAATCCCATAAATGCTTAAATGTTGACAGGGATACAAAACCCGAAACTGTCAATAAACATATAAACATTCTCCAACGTCAATTAGAAAAACTTAGAGTACTACTAAATACCAATTATAGTAGGTTAACAAAA
Organism: Pollenia amentaria; assembly: GCA_943735925.1. Lineage (NCBI taxonomy): Eukaryota > Metazoa > Arthropoda > Insecta > Diptera > Polleniidae > Pollenia > Pollenia amentaria. The sequence goes on along the minus strand of OX031006.1, from coordinate 120,898,454 downwards.
GCACATCAAACATCTGCTGAAAACTTTTATTCTGACCTACGTGAAAAATTAATTTCCGTAAGTTATAGAAAAAATATTAAAGTTTTTGTTCCACATTCTCTTCATGAACCAATAGTGTTCAATCGACTACCCGAAATAGAACAAAAGCAAAAATCCACCATGCCACAGACACTCATAGAATTTTTAAATACTGCCTCAAGGTTAATCCCAGATTTCGATGGAAATTCTGAAAACCTACAGAGCTTTATCGATGTTATCAACCTCGTAGATTCGATAAAGGAAACTCACGAGTCAGTAGCTGTAAACCTCATTAAAACAAAACTAAAAGGAACAGCAAGAAACTTAATTTCTTCAGAAACAACTTTAGCTGATATAATTTACAAACTTAAAACAACAGTTAAAGGAGAATCTGTAGATGTTATTAACGCAAAACTTATGAGCGTTAGACAAAGCGGAAAGAATGTCAACTCCTATGCAAAAGAAATGGAAGACTTGACGAAAAAACTTGAAACAGCGTATATCAGAGATGGATTACCTCATGAGGTAGCCAATAAATACGCCACCCGCTCAGCCGTAACGGCAATAACTAAAAACGCTTCTAATGATAGAGTCAAGCTGATCATGGAATCAGGAACATTTAATAATATGAATGAAGTTTTAACTAAATTTATAAGCAGTTGCACTGAAATATATGGTCAGGAAAATTCTATTCTGTCTTATGGTTTCAAACGCCAAGGCTACAATAACAATAATAGTAACCAAGGTAATCGTAGAAACCCAAATATCAACCAACCTAGAAATGCCCCAACAAATAGAAGATACTTCAACCACAATAGGAACAGTAACGGATCCTATAATAATAACAATAGCAACCGTAACTATAACAATAATTCTGGTTCATATCGTAATAATAACGATAACAGAAACCGTAATTCTAATCGCAATAACTTACCAAATAGAAATATAAATGTAACAGCAACAGACAACTCGGGAAACGGGGAAGCACCCCTAAATACTCAGTAGGGTCTAAAACCTACAATATTAATTTAAATCTATGTAGCTACCTGCGCTGTAGAACTACGCTAAATGATACCACTTCAACCTTTTTAATAGATACTGGCGCTGATATCTCAATTATCAAACACAATCAGGTCTTAAATGAATCTGTAAATGTTTACAATAGAAAAAATCTAAATGGCATTGGCCAAGGCATAATCACAACACCAGGTAGTGTAAAATCAGAACTAAAAGTAGACCGATACTTAATTAAACATGTTTTTCAGGTAGTAAAAGATGATTTTCAAATACAGGTAGATGGAATTATTGGAATGGATTTCATACGAAAGTATAATTGCATCCTACAATATTCTAATGATAAAGACTTACTTATCCTTCGATCAAATGAAATTGATCATGATATTGGAATACCACTTAGCAATGGCCCAACTATAAATTCTATATCAATCCCTGCCAGATCTGAAGTAATAAGAACCGTACCAATAGAATCATCAGAACAAAATGTTTTAATTCCTTATCAAACCATTCAAAATGGTTAAAGATTAAAGATTACAAGATAGCCAAACAAAATTTTATGCCTGCCAACTCCAAAGAGAAATTGGAAAGACTTTCAAGAAACTTTCCATCATTCGTTGAAACTGATTTGAAATCCCTATGTAAAGAATTCATAGATATTTTTGCATTAGAATCTGAAAACATAACAGTCAATAATTTTTACAAACAAAAGCTTAAAGTAAATAACACACAACCTGTCTACATCAAAAACTATAGAATACCTCATTCCCAAAAAGAGGAAGTCAATAATCAGGTTGATAAGCTCATTAAAGACGATATTGTTGAACCATCGATTTCAGATCACAATAGCCCCATACTCTTAGTACCAAAGAAACCTTTACCCGGTACCACACAAAAGAGATGGAGATTAGTGGTAGACTACAGAGCAGTAAACAAAAAACTGGTAGCCGATAAATTCCCTTTACCTCGAATAGACGATATTCTTGATCAGTTAGGTAGAGCTAAATTCTTCTCTTGTCTTGACCTGATGTCAGGTTTTCATCAAATAGAACTTGAAGAAGAATCTAGAGATATTACATCCTTTTCCACGGATAAAGGATCCTTCAGATTTAAAAGATTGCCGTATGGTATTAAAATAGCTCCTAATTCTTTCCAACGTATGATGTCATTAGCCTTCTCAGGTCTATCTCCAGCACAAGCATTCGTGTATATGGATGACCTAGTAGTAATTGGTTGTTCCAAAGAACATATGCTACGTAATCTAAAAAACGTATTTGAGTTATGCAGAAAATATAATCTGAAGTTACACCCAGATAAATGTTCATTTTTCTGTACACAAGTAACATTTTTAGGCCACAAATGTACCGATAAAGGTATTCTGCCTGATGATAGCAAGTTTTCTATAGTACAAAACTATCCTACACCAAAAAATGGTGATGAAGCTAAACGCTTCGTAGCCTTTTGTAATTATTACCGAAGGTTCATACCAAATTTTGCAGAATCATCCCGACATATCACCAGATTGTCAAGAAAAAATGTACCTTTTGAATGGAACAAAGATTGTGAAAAATCTTTCCAGTACCTAAAATCCCAATTACTAAGCCCGAAAATTTTACAATACCCTGATTTTTCTAAAGAATTTTTTATTACTACAGACGCAAGCAAACATGCTTGTGGTGCTGTCCTTAGCCAAGAAAAACAAGGTATTCTAATGCCAATTTCATACGCTTCTAGATCCTTCACTAAGGGTGAAAGCAACAAATCTACCATAGAGCAGGAACTCACTGCAATACATTGGGCTATAAAATATTTTAGACCATACATTTACGGCAAAAAGTTTGTAATCCAAAGTGATCACAGACCACTTACCTACCTATTTTCACTAAAGAATCCCTCTTCAAAGCTCACCCGTATGAGACTCGACCTCGAGGAATACGACTTTGTAGTCGAGTATATTAGGGGTCAGGAAAATACAGTGGCAGACGCACTGTCACGCATAGAGTTTCAGGATATAAAGAACATTGAAGTCAATACAGTACTGAAGGTTACAACCAGACTTCAGACAAAAACAAGCGGAGCAAGTGCTAGTAAAACTGCTCCATCGCCTACAGAATCGCCCAAGTTAAACATATATGAGGCTATAAATGCCCATGAGCACCGTAAAATACCTCGATTGTATTTTACTAAGGATAATGCGATTATCCATAAGGGAAAGCAAGTTCTTTCCGAATTTAAGTTGAAAGACCTCATTATTAATAGAAAAGTCGACCTATGTCACCTCTTTCTAAAGCTTGAAAAAATAGCTAATAATAAAGGCCTTACAACATTGCTACTCTCACTAGATGACAGTATGCTTACTTACCTAGGAATTGATATTAATACCTTCAAAAGTAAAGGTAATGAAATCTTGCAAGATTCTAATTTAACAATAGTGCTCGTACCGAAACTTATTAAAGTTTCAGCTGATTCTGATAAACTGCGAATTATGCAAAAATATCATGATGATCCAATTACTGGTGGACATCCAGGCATAACTCGTATGATTAAGAAAATAAGACTTCAATATCATTGGAAAGGCATGACTAGAGACATCTCTAGATACGTCAAAAAATGCCTTGAATGCCAAACCAACAAAACCACGGTTAAAGGCAAGGAGTACCTCGTTTTAACACCAACTCCTCTAAAAGCTTTTCAAAGAGTAATAATCGACACAATAGGACCACTTCCACGGTCTGATTCACAGAACGAATACGCTGTAACCATTATGTGCGATTTAACCAAATATCTAGTGGCAATCCCAGTAATAAATAAATCAGCCAGAAATGTTGCGAAAGCCATTATGGAAAATTTTATCTTAATATACGGTCCAATGAATACCATTGTAACGGACCAGGGTACTGAATACATGAATCAAGTACTCACGGAACTATGCAAACTGATGAAGATAGAGAAACTACATTCTACTGCCTATCATCATGAGACACTCGGTACTGTTGAGAGATCTCACAGAACTTTTAACGAGTATTTAAGATCTTATGTTTCATCAGACAAATCTGATTGGGATAATTGGTTAAAATTTTTTGTATATTGTTACAATACAACTCCCTCAACAGCTCACGGATATTGTCCATTTGAATTAATCTATGGAAAAATTCCAAAAGAGTTAGATTTTACCAATAACAACCGCATAGAACCCCTTTACAACGTTGATGCTTACGAAAAGGAAGTTAAATTTAGACTCCAAGTAGCCCAACGTAGAGCCGCTAGTCTGATTGAAAATGCTAAACTTCTTAGACAGAAGATATCCAATGATAATGCCAACCCTATCACACTCTATGTAAATGATTCTGTTCTAGTCCGCAACGAAGCAGGACACAAACTAGATGCGGTCTACAAAGGACCCTTCATAGTAAAAGAAATTGATATTTTTAACAATGTCACATTAATGGACACCCAGGGTAAACTTTTTACTGTCCATAAGAATAGAGTCAAAAGACTTCCCAATTAATAACCGAGAGAAAAAGTCGCTTTGCTGTAACAAATATTGTATTAAATCAATGAAATTATTGTATGGCAAAAGAGCCAAATAAGTTTCTTTGTATATTTATTTCTTCATTTTTCATATAATTATACTTTTATAAAATTTTATGTTTAATTTAAGAGTTTCCTTATTGCAATTCACAATAATGGATAGAGCGGCACTTGCAACCGACTATCGTTATTTGAATAATGTTGTGAAAATATAAACAAAGCAGCACACAAACTGATTGTTTTCTAATCTTGAATAATTGCATACACCAAGTTATGTTAAGTGATTGATCACCAAACGTACATATGTAACAAATGGAAATACTTTTAAAATTACTCAATAATTTTTATTCTTTCTACCAAAAAGAATACATTTTTTTTTACTTTAGCCTATATTTTTATTAATTCAGGAAATTATTTTCCGTTATTTTTTTAGAAGGACACTTGGGTTCACTAATGTACCTAAACAAATTTCTTCAAATTTCTTACCTATAAAAAGGGAGGGGAATAGGTCAAAATTAGAACTGGACCATACTGTCCCCCTATTCTAAGCAAAAAAATTTTTTGTATATATTTCATCGTTATATTATATAAAAGAATAATCAACCTAGTATTGATTATTCTTTTCCGAAAAAGGGAGGTGTAGTATGTTTGACTAGTCGTTGTTGCCATACCTTCTGTATGTAACACGAGCTTCACACTTTGCTTGTAGCTAAAAAGTCCATATTAGCCAATCCCATCGCTGAGAATATGTGAGTCAGCATATTCTCAGCGATCACTTAAAATTTTATGCTTAAGTTGCATTTTTGTATGCATTAGTATTAGAGTATTCTTAAGTGCTTAGTCTTAAGAATTAATATGTAAAAATAATATTAAATAACTTCTCAAACAGAACAGTCGCACAAGCGACTGTTCAGCTGATAACCGTAATAAATAATAAAAAGTAAATTTTAAAAGTGTAAAAATTATTGTGTTTTCCTCGTAACCTTTTTGTGACATGGTGATCCTTAAAAACTTAAATATTTCAGTGTACAAGTCGTTAGTTGTTCTGTTACTTTCCGTGCCGTTGCGGACGAACCTGTTAAAAACAAAACTTTCTCAACATTGTTAAGTGACAGCAAGAATCAGCTGTTGGTGTTTACCGCTTAAAATTATTAAAATAAAGCTAAATAAAGTAAAAGTGTTTTAACAACTTAAATTTGGAAAAATAAACAAAACAAAAAGATGGATGATGAAAAACTGATCACGTTAGTGGAAAGCATAAATATTTTATATAATAAATTCAATAAAGACTACAGAATGCCAGAAAAAAGTATGGTCACAAATATCTAAAGAAATAGGAGTGCAAGGTAAGTAAATTTAAAATAATAATATTTACAAATAAAAGAACTTTTTTTTTGAGCTCGAGGTCTTTTTTAATTATTTTTATTTTATAATAATTTACTAACTTTTGCCGATATTTCGTTTTTCATTGAAAAACATCTTCTGGGCTATAATCTAGATATTACAAGTAACAAAAATAAACAAACAAATGTATAAATTCAAACGCGTATGTATATAAAAACAACAAAAACTCTTACATTGAAAAAATTATTAAACAGAAATAAAAACTTAACTATTATTATGTTGTGTTAACATCGTCTAATTGTGAACTGAGCTAAGCCACTAAGTATCCTTTTGATCTTTTTGATGTTATTTCTGTGGAAATCTGCGTCACTTATAGTTAACACCCTTTTTATTAAATTGTTTGCCGTGTTGATAATGTGATGACAACAATTTTAAAGTTAATCTGACTAATAAATTACTCTATAACTGTTGCGGATTAAATCATTGTTTTAACGTATTCAATGTATTTTTATATATATTTAAATTTAACTGTATGTTTTTATACAATTTATAATATTGCCGGACTATTTGTCATTTAGTTTATCAACTCTGTGTTGGTCTCGTTAGTGTACTTAATTAGCAATCATGTCAACCCTATGTTGATCTCGTTCTTTTTATATTGTTCGTATTTTAAAACCTCACGAAGCTTAAAAACCTCATTATTAAGTGATTGGAAGACATATTGTATTTTTTAAACGTGGAAGTCGACAAAAGTCAAATTATAGAAATTATATTTTCTGTCTGTCGCGCTCGTTGAAGATAGACGTGTTTTCTAAGCTCGGCATACGGTTTATTTTTTTTTGAACAAATAAAGTATTAAAAAAAGTAAAAACAAGTGAAGAAAAAAAAAATACATGTATGTACATACATACATAAACACACATTTTTTTTTATTCTCGGTGTTGATAAACAATAACAAATAAGAAGAGCAAAACTGTAAAAGAAAAAAAAAAAAAAATTTTATGAGTGCAAACAGTAGAAATGCATATATCACAGTGAGTGTTAACGAAACAAATGCAGAAATAAAAAAAAGAATCGATGATAGCAAATACCTAACGGCTAAACCTATTACTCGCACGCGATCCCTTTCACCGTCTGTATTTAATAACACGGTTGATACAATAACAAATATAAAACCTGCTAGCGTTGCCTCAACAGCAAAAACAATTTTAATAAGTGATGTAAATATTAACCCCCAATCAGGCATAATAGATAACTCAGTATCACCTTCGGTGTCTAATAATACGGTTGATCTTAATACAATAAAAAATATAAAACCTGCAAGCGGTGCCCCAGCGGCAAAAACGATTTTAATAAGTGATGAAAATATTACCCCTAAATCAGGCATGATGGAAAACTCAGCTCCACAAGTAAAAAGTGCTCAAAAGCCTCCAGTACAAGTAGGTATTGATAGGTACATAACAGTGCTTAAACGGGGTCGCAGCCCAACCTCCTCAGCAGTTGCTTCGGTCTCAAAAGTCTCAAAAGATGGTACAGCTGATAGAACAAGTTCACAAAATCGTTTTGCAATTCTGGATGAGGAATCCCCGGAAGCACAAAACGTTATCAAATCTTCTAAGCCACCGCCGATATATCTTAGAGAGCAAAACTCAAATGAATTAATAAAGAATTTGATATCGGTAATAGGTGAAAATTCTTTTTATGTAGCTGCAATAAAGCGGGGTAGTATTAATGAGACAAAAATACAAGTTAATCGTGAAGAAGATTTTCGGAAGGTAATAACTAAATTTGAAGCACTTAATAAGAATTTTTATACATATCAACTGAAGAGCAGTAAAGGTCTTCAGGTAGTGATTAAGGGCATTGACTCATGCGTGGACCCAGGTGAGATAAAAACGTTTTTAGAAGAGAAGGGCTTCAAAATAAAAACTGTAATAAACATTAAAAATAGAGAAAAAAATCCTCAGCCACTATTTCGAGTGGAGTTAGAACCCGGCGACATTAAGCTCAAAAAGAACGAAACGCATCCCATTTATAATCTTAAATATATCCTGTATAGAAAAATAACAATAGAGGAGCCGCACAAAAGGAATGGTCCCGTGCAATGTTTAAACTGCCAAGAATTTGGTCACACTAAGGCATATTGTCATTTAACCCCTGTTTGCGTCGTATGTGGAGAATTACATGGTACAGCTCTCTGCGATAAGTCTAAAAACGACCCCAATGTAAAAAAATGTAGCAACTGCGGTGGTAATCACACGGCCAACTATAGAGGATGCCCTGTATACTCTATCGTCAAGCGCTCGGTTGGACCGAAACCTAATCCCCCTCAAATGCAGGCAACAAATCAAGTTTACATTAATGACGTTCAGGTACCGCAGCCTAGTAATAACAGAACATCCTACGCTAACGTCCTAAAATCAAACCATATGGCAATGCAAGGTGAGTTGCCAAATAATGATGAAACTCCAGTTTCTAACTTAAGTCGTCTAGAGAAAACCATGGAAACATTAGTACAAACAGTAAATAACTTTACAAACACAATGGGTAATATGATGCAGGAAATGTTAAGAATGCAATCGATGTTATTGCAAGCTGTACTAAACAAGCCATGAACTGTTTAAAAATTTGCTTTTGGAACGCAAACGGCATCCGCCAACATAAAAATGAACTAGAATACTTCCTTAAAAATAAACAAATTGATGTTATGATGGTTTCTGAAACCCATCTGACCTCAAGAAACACGTTTCAAGTCAATGGTTATATATTATATGATACCAAGGACCCTCGAGGTAGAGCTTGTGGAGGTTCTGCCATTTTGATAAAAAACCGAGTAAAACCTAATGTGCGATCATCGTGAAGATTATCTCCAAGCAACGAGCATTATGTTGAGGAATTATCTCGAAACATAGTTATTTCATCATTATACTCCCCACCTAGATTTTCAATATCAGAAAGCCAATATAATAAATATTTCGAATCATTAGGACCCTGCTTCCTGGCTGCTGGCGATTATAACGCTAAACACACCTTCTGGGGGTCACGACTTATTACACCTAAGGGTCGTGTTTTGTTTAACACAATTTGTAAAATGGACCTAAATGTGGTCGCGAGCGGACAACCAACATATTGGCCTACTGATCAGCAAAAAGTTCCAGATGTCATAGATTTTGGCGTGGCTAATAACATCCCCATAGACACGATTCATGTGGAAGCGTCCCTAGAATTATCTTCAGATCACACACCTACAATTGTTACTATAATGAATCCAAATAGAATCGTATCTCCGTCTGGTTACTTATCGACATCAGCCTCACAAATAAATTGGTTAAAATATAAAAAATATCTGAGTGCCCATTGCACAGAAAATATTCCGCTTAGCACACCGGAGAACGTGGATCTCGCTATTGTTAATTTTGACAGTTATCTCAAACTAGCTGTTCAACATTCCAGCATAACACTCAAAAAAACCAAAAACAAAATCATATATTCTACAGATGTCGAGCGTCTATTGACTGAAAAAAGGAGAGTTCGTAGAGAGTGGCAATTGCACAGATCCCCCCAACTTAAGACTTTATTAAAAGAGTGTACAAAAAGGCTGAGAAAGTTACTGCAGTCTCAGAAAACGGCTTCCCTGGAAAAATATCTCAAGGGACTTGATGCAACTCCACAATCAGATTACTCATTATGGCGTGCAGCTAGAAGCCTCAATAGACCAGTTATCTCTAAGCCACCATTGAGAAACTTGAATGGAAGTTGGGCAAGAAATGATATTGAAAAAGGAAATCTGTTTGCTAATCATCTGAAAAATGTATTTACCCATAATATATTTCACGATATAGCAGTCGATTTACCGTCTGTAAATGTTAGAGCAGCTATTCCCCTAAGATTCGAGTTTAGAGAAATCGAAAAGGCTATTTGTAATTTAAACACCAAGAAGGCATCCGGTATTGATAAGATCAGTAATAAAAGGCTTTTGGAGCTACCAAGTACAGCCAAGAAAATTATTCTTTTTATTTTTAATGCTATTTTACGACTTCAATACTACCCTCATAAATGGAAGGTTTCCTTAGTAACCATGATACCAAAGCCAGGAAAGGATCACACAAAAGTTGAGTCATACAGGCCTATTAGCTTATTATCTAATATTTCAAAGCTATTTGAGAAACTACTAGTGGCAAAATTAACGCCGATTTTAAATGAAAATAGATGTATTCCTAATCATCAATTTGGAAGAAAGCATAGTACAATTGAACAAACTCATCGAATAGTAAATGTAATAAGAAAAGCCTTTGAAGAAAAAAAATATTGCTCAGCACTCTTCATCGATGGGTTACTACTGCATGAAGGGTTACTACTGAAATTGCAGCAAAACTTGCCAGCAAACATACACAAGCTGTTAGAAAGCTACTTAGTCGGTCGTCAATTTATTATTAAAGAAGGCGATTTTTTAAGTTCTCCTCAGCCAGTTAACGCTGGAGTCCCACAAGGCAGCATCCTGGGCCCTCTATTGTACTTAATTTATACTTCGGACATGCCAACAAACAGCTACACACAAACCTCAACATTTGCGGATGACACAGCTTTCCTAAGCGTACATGAAAACTGTCAAGAAGCATCTCGTTACTTACAGGATCACATATTTGAACTGGAAAGGTGGTTAAAACAATGGAGGATAAAGATCAATGAGCAAAAATGCGCACATATAACATTCACATTGCGTCGGGAAACATGCCCCCCTATTAAAATCAATAATCAAATAATACCCCAACACTCGCATGTAAAATACCTCGGTATACATCTAGATCGGCGTTTAACGTGGAAATGGCACATAGAAGCAAAATTAACTCAAATGAAACTAAAAGCAATTCAAATTAATTGGCTCATTGGAAGAAATTCTGTTCTTAGTCTCGATTGCAAACTTCTACTTTACAACTCTATCTTAAAGCCAATTTGGTGCTACGGTATTCAGTTATGGGGCACTGCCTCGGCTTCTAATATCGAAAAAATTCAAAGGCGCCAAAATAAACTTCTTCGAATAATAACAGCCGCTCCCTGGTATGTCAAAAACTCAAATATCCACAAGGATCTCAATGTGCCATTGGTAAAAACTATGATAACGAAATATGCAGTAAAATATTTAAAAAGGCTGGAACTGCACCCAAATCCCTTAGCTCGAAATATTTTAAATTATGGCGGCCACACTCGATTAAGGAGAAGAGACACTGCAGCACTCACCCAATCAGATGAGCGATAAACACCTACATATGTGAACAGAAACCGTGATGACTAAATCTTTTTGTCTGGCACTGGCAGGACATTAAGTAAATATTAGGATAAGATTTGATTAATTATTGTTAGTTCATATTTAATATATGAAGATTCAATAAATAAATACTGCAAAAAAAAAAAAAAAAAAATAGAAATTATAGAAGCTCGTATTAAAAGGATAGAATTAAGTAAGTTTGTTTCTATATTCTTAATGTATTTAATAATATTGTCGATTAATTTGTTGTAGATAATAAAACAAATCAAACAACAGACACTATATTCACCAAAAATCACACAAGAAATTGTGTCATATTACAAATAATTTTATTAATAAAGATTTGCCATCAATATAACGTGTGTCTGGTTTTATTATTTCTGTCCAAACTAGTGTTACCGCCGTAACACTTGGACCCTAGTTGCTGCCGCAACAGTTTTTATTATTTAATTAAGTGCCGCCATTTAAGCTTCCACGGGTAAAATATTTTATGCACAGAAGAAGTAAGCGACTATTAGAAAAGAAGATGTCTGACGCCGAAGACATTAAAGCCGCCAAAAGTAATATTCGCGAATCGTCAGAGATGTGTAGCGAGAGTGAAATGACGATTATGGAACATCCAACAACAGCCGAACTAAAGGAAGAAATCTTACAACTAAAGGAATCTTTAAGAGTTCTTTTAGAGAAATTCCACAATCCAGTTGTATCTACGCAAGTTCAACAACCACCTGTTTCGTGTATATTGCCAAGTACAAAAGCTACACTGCCTGCCGTAGCAACCAGTCAAACATATACAGCTACACTGCCCGCCGTAGCGAACTGCCAAATAAACACACCAGCTGCTCCGCCTGCCGCAGCCAACTACCAAATAAGTTCACCACCAATATTGCCAGCATCACTGCCGCCGATGCAACAACAATTTAATTTAAGTGAGTATAAAACACCATATACATTTTACGTGCCAAATACTTCCGCACATCAACGTGTGCAAACCACAGTATCTATGCCCCTATTGTCGTCACAATCAACCAACTATGTGCACACTCAAACAACACAAATGTTTAATAATACAGCCCCACGAATGTCACCAATTGTTACATCTGGTTATTTGCCAACACAGTCGCAGAATTTTGCTATGCCTATTTCAGCACCAATTTCTGTAGAAAGACAAGTATATCGCGAACTACGTAAACTGCATGACCTGCCCGAATTCTCTGGCCAGCCAGAACACTGGCCAATGTTTAGTGTCGCGTATAATGAAACGACAAGAATTTATAATTACACGAATCTAGAAAATTTAATGAGACTTCAAAAAGCTCTAAAATTAGAAGCAAAATCAAAGGTTGAAACATTTTTGATTCACCCAGACAGCGTTGGCCAGGTAATGAATACGTTGGAGTTTCATTATGGACGCCCACAAGTGCTTATACGTAGCCAAATAGCCAAAGTCCGTGCCTTTCCACAAATATCTGGAAGAAAAATGTATGAGTTGGTTAACTTAAGTACAATGGTATCAAACCTTACAGTTTTTTTATTCTGTGATGAATCTTGGCCAATACCTGACTGTACGTCAATTTAGCACATGGTTGCAGGAGGTAGCTACTTACGTTGCTCTTGCCGCTGAAACAGAAAAGGTTGATGTTAACTTTAGTAAAAAGGATAAAACAAATCCATCTTTTACAATAACTACGGAACATCGGCTTACTAAATGTGTATTCTGCCAGCAAAGTCACAAGTTGTACCAATGCAGCAAGTTTAAAGAATTAATAACATCTGACAGATGGAAGTTTGTGAAAGATAAAAATCTGTGTTTTTGTTGTTTACTTGCTGGGCACAGTTTATTGAAGTGTCTAACAAAACGCCAATGTGGTTTGTTTAATTGTACCAAATACCACAACAGACTACTTCACGAAAATACTAGGGACAAACTTTGTAAAAAGGTAAACCAAAACAAAACACCAGCAAATAATAGCAAAGAGTTAGTTGGAGATGACACAATGGCGATAAACGTTGATAATGAAAACAATGCTGTTAACGCGATTGTTGAAAATTCTGTTAAAAAAGAAACCTTATTTAAATTTTTGCCTGTAAAATTAAGAGGACCAAAGGGTTCTATTGACGTTGTGGCCTTTATCGACGAAGGCTCAAAAATATCACTTCTAGAAGAAGAAGTTGCCGATAGAATAGGGTTAAAGGGTGTAAAAACCAACTTATGCCTTGGATGGATTGGAGGTAAAACCACAAATGAAGTATCAAAAAACGTAAATTTAGAAATAAGTGGTACACATGAAGTTGATACTATGTTTAATATAAAAAATGTTTGGACTACTGAGAATTTAAAATTGCCGCCACAGAGTCTACATTTTGAAAGTTTTAAGAAAAAATTTCCAATTTTAAATAAAATACAAATAAGGGAATATTTGAATGCCATGCCAAAGTTGTTGATCGGGTTGCCCCATATAAGACTCGTTAGGCCATTTGAGGTAGTTAATTTGGACGAAAGTTTTGCAGTACACAAGACTAATTTAGGTAATATTTTGTTTGGTGCAAACGAAGACTCAACGGAGGCAACTGTATGCAGAATTGATATTGAGGTTTTAGACGACATTCATCAACAAATTGAAGATTTCTTTACAATTGAAAATTTTGGCGTACAGAGTACAAAGTTATTGATGTCAAGTGATGATAAAAGATCGGAAGAAATTCTTCAGCGTACTACACAAAAAATTTGTCCACAGTATGAGACTGGCCTTTTATGGAGGCACGATAGATTTGATCTCGTTGATAGCTACAATGTTGCGATAAAACGTTTGCAGGGATTAGAGGCCAAGATGAGTAAGGATGAGAATTTGGCCAATTGGTACAAAACCAAAATAAAAGATTATGTCTCGAAATCGTATGCTAGAAAGATACGGCCGGAGGAGGTTGACTGTAATGATCACCGTATGTGGTATTTACCGCATTTTGTAATAACCAACATTAATAAAGGAAATAAACGTCGATTAGTGTTTGATGCAGCGTCTTCTATAGGCGGAGAATCGTTTAATTCAAGACTAATGAAAGGCCCTTGTCAATACCAACCTAAATCTTTAATATCAATACTTTTCAAGTTTCGTCAACGAAAAATCGGCGTTTGTGCGGATATAAAAGAAATGTTCCATAGGGTGATGATACGAAAGCAAGATCAGATTGCCCAACGATTTCTATGGCGTGATGGTGATACATCAAGGGTGCCGGACGTATACGTGATGCAGGTAATGATTTTTGGTTCAGCCTGTTCCCCTTGTTCAGCGCAGTATGTAAAGAATACCAATGCAAGACAATTTGAAAATACACACCCTCGGGCTGCAAGAGCTATTGTCGATTGCCATTACGTTGATGATTATGTGGACTCTTTTGATACCATTGAAGAAGCGATAGTCGTAAGTAAAGTTGCATGTACACGACATGTTTTTTACATCTGACTTGTCAAATTTCCCACTGCAAAATACATACATGTCGTGTGTTACCTTTAAAACATTGCATCTGTACAAGTCAGACGCAAAGTCATCTGACAAAATTTCAATTAGAGCGTGCTCTATTTTCTTCTGACAAACCATCTGACATCAGCTGCGTCAGAAATCTATGCCGGGAAGAAAACCGCAGCGGCGGTGCATTGTTGACGGAATCATTAGCCGGCTTAAGTTAATATTTTACAATACCGATATATGTATAATCATTTCACCATTGAATATAAATTATGTACATATATAAATAAAAACGTATCATTTTAATATCCTAAATTGGTATATTCGAATTTAAAGAAAAAAAATGTTTAGATGGTTGAACTTTTTTACGGCGCAAATAAAAATTTTTGTGGCGGCAGCACGCTATTTTGAAACCAAGAACTACTTTGGTTTACTCCATAACTACAGAGAAAAAACATGGATAATGTCAGAAGCAAATTACATGTACGTGTGTGACCAAATATTATAAAGCTTATGTAAAACAGCAATTTTGACAGACATTCACAATTACGTGTGACTTGAAAACTTGACAAGTCAGATGTAAAAAACATGTCGTCTACGGGCACCTTAAAGATGTAGTTATGATTCATCAGCAAGCAAATTTTATGCTGAGAGGTTTTGTGTCTAATTCAAAACAGTTTTGTCAGGAAATGAATGATGGTGTGCCCCAAGGGAATGAATTATATTCGACAAACTTAAACTGCAATTTGACATTATCGGAAAAGATTTTGGGAATGTATTGGTTGCCGTCAGACGACAAATTTTGTTTTGTTCTAAAATTCAACAAGGTGCCAGAAGCGGTTTTAAGGGGCAGTCGCAAGCCCACAAAACGGGAAATATTAAGTCTCACTATGTCTATATTTGATCCTTTTGGATTTCTAGCAAACATTATGATAGTATCTAAAGTGTTACTACAGGAATTGTGGAGGTATAAAATAGACTGGAGCTCGGAAATTCCTGACGAAGTGTATCAGAAATGGTTCAAATGGTATAAAGAACTAGAAAGTGTGCAACACATAAAAATTTCTAGGTGTTATAGTACTGCATTTTGTGATTCTATGGCTGTCGTTGTTTTGCATATTTTTGTGGACGCCAGCGAAGTTGCCTTTGCAGCCGTTGCTTATTGGTGCATAAGTAGTACAAGTGCTGTAGATGTTATCTTTGTCGCTGGAAAATCTATATGTGCCCCAATGAAGCCCCTCTCAATCCCGCGGCTTGAACTTCAAGCCGCAGTACTTGGAATAAGGCTATCGAGATTAATAACAACAAGTCACGACATTAAGCCTAGGAATATAATTTTTTGGTCAGACTCCAAAACCGTCATTAAATGGATTAGATCGGATTCCAGAATCTATAAACAGTTTGTGGCCCATCGGATTTCCGAGATATTAGAATTTTCCAATTTGGATCAATGGCGATGGGTTCCTGGAACACAGAATCCGGCAGATAAGGCGACACGATTAAAGAGACCCACAACATCGTGCTGGTATAATGGTCCACCCTTTCTAAGATTAAGTAAAGAACATTGGCCAAAGTTACCAGATGATGTATCTGAATATGACTGTAAATCTGAGAGAAGATCTAAGTTCATATCTTTAATAAACAATGTCTCATTTATTCAATTTAATAAGTTTTCAAGTTATTATAAACTCCTAAGAATTGTGAGTTGGGTTATGCGTGCAGTAAAAATTTTCATAACACGGTTAAGAAAAAATGAATGCCATGAATTGAAACTCAAACCGTATCTTAGCGTTTCCGAACTTAATGACACGGAGTTATTTTTATGAAAAACGGTCCAACGTAGTAGTTTTTCTGACGAATACAAACGCTTGAGGCTTAACAAACCGGTGTTAAAAACTAGTACAATTTATAAACTTACACCTTGTTTAGGTGGTGACGGCTTAATAAGGCTGTCTGGACGTATTAGACGAGCTAGTTGTCGTTCGAATTGTACAAGAGAACCTATAATTCTACCCAAAGGGCACGAACTAACATACTTGATAATAAAAAGGTACCACGAAGATTTCAAACATCAAAATCAGGAATCAGTACGTGCTGCTATTCGCTTAAAATTTTGGATTCCGGGCCTTAGGCAATTGATAAGATCTGCTAAGGCAAAGTGTCAGTTATGTAAAAACAAAGACGCAGCCCCAAAAACCCCTCTGATGGGCCAACATCCAATTGACCGGCTTTCTCCGTATGTAAGACCATTCTCGTATACTGGCGTGGATTATTTGGGTCCATATTTAGTGTCAGTAGGGCGAAGGAGTGTAAAGCGGTGGGTAGCCCTTTTTACATGCTTAACAGTAAGGGCGATTCATTTAGAAGATGCAAGAGATTTGTCTACAGATGCAGTAATTTTATGTATACGTAACTTTGTTAACCGAAGAGGCTGTCCAGTACGCATAAGAAGCGATAGAGGTACCAACTTTATTGGAGCGAGTAAAGAGAAGCTGGTCATAGATGATACGAAAATAGCAAATGATTGTGGTCGACGTGGTATTGAATGGTTATTCAACACTCCTGCGAATCCGTCAGCTGGAGGCTGTTGGGAACGTATGGTGCGGGCAGTGAAAAGAGTGTTAGCGTTTACGCTAAAAGAAAAGTCGCCTCAAGTAGAAACCTTCGTGAGCCTGTTGATAGAAGCTGAAAACCTAGTAAATTCGCGACCCTTGACACATATTTTCATAGACAGCTCAGATCACGAGCCTCTTACCCCAAATCATTTTTTGCTTGTCTGTGCTAATATGGTTCAAACGTCAGCCGTACCAGGAAAAGTCTGCGTCAGAAAACAATGGCACATTTTGCAGCAACTTAAGCAAACATTTTGGAAGAGATTGGTGTTAGAATACCTGCCAGAATTAACGCGCCGAACAAAGTGGCATCAGCCGGTACAACCGATAAAGGTGAGTGATGTGGTTATTATATGTGACGACAATGAAGCACGTGGACAGTGGAAGAAGGGTGTAGTCGAAGAAGTATTTGTGGCATCTGACGGTCAAGTTCGTTCGGCAGTGGTAAGGACAGCGATGGGCAGGCTAAAAAGGCCTGCTTCAAAGTTAGCCGTTTTAGACGTTAGAAGTGAGTCTCCCAGATCGACTCACGGGCGGCGGATTGTTGCGGATTAAATCATTGTTTTAACGTATTCAATGCATTTTTATATATATTTAAATTTAACTGTATGTTTTTATACAATTTATAATATTGCCGGACTATTTGTCATTTAGTTTATCAACTCTGTGTTGGTCTCGTTAGTGTACTTAATTACAATCATGTCAACCCTATGTTGATCTCGTTCTTTTTATATTGTTCGTATTTTAAAACCTCACGAAGCTTAAAAACCTCATTATTAAGTGATTGGAAGACATATTGTATTTTTTAAACGTGGAAGTCGACAAAAGTCAAATTATAGAAATTATAGAAGCTCGTATTAAAAGGATAGAATTAAGTAAGTTTGTTTCTATATTCTTAATGTATTTAATAATATTGTCGATTAATTTGTTGTAGATAATAAAACAAATCAAACAACAGACACTATATTCACCAAAAATCACACAAGAAATTGTGTCATATTACAAATAATTTTATTAATAAAGATTTGCCATCAATATAACGTGTGTCTGGTTTTATTATTTCTGTCCAAACTAGTGTTACCGCCGTAACACTTGGACCCTAGTTGCTGCCGCAACAATAACTATTACCGAAAATATATAAATCTCTTATATTTGTTCCAGTATTATCTGAGAGATTTGAAAAATCTAAATTATTCAATAATGAAATGTATACCATAGCCCATAAATCTATCAACACGTTGACAAAATTGTACAGTAAAACCAACGATAAAATAGACAAATTAGACAAATCCAATATAATTTATAAAATACCATGTAATGGCAATGAATTTGGGATATGTAATAAAGTTTACATAGGTACCACAAAAAACAAACTGAAAACAAGAATTTCATCACAAAAATCGGATCAAAAATTACGGAATAATATTCCTACACAAAAAACGGCATTGTTATCCCACTGTGCACAAAGAAAACACTCTCCTGATTTTGACAATGTACAAGTGTTACAGAGTGAAAATAACTACAAAAGACGATTCACATTGGAAATGTTACACATAATTAAAACAACAACTAGGATGAATTTCAAAGCCGATGTCGATGAGAATTCTGCGAGTGTGTACAGACATCTCGTCAACAAACGAAAATAGTGCAATTTTTTTCTTGTTTAAGCTCAGTTCACAATTAGACGATGTTAACACAACATAATAATAGTTAAATTTTTATTTCTGTTTAATAATTTTTTCAATGTAAGAGTTTTTGTTGTTTTTATATACATACGCGTTTGAATTTATACATTTGTTTGTTTATTTTTGTTACTTGTAATTTCTAGATTGTAGCCCAGAAGATGTTTTTCAATGAAAAACGAAATATCGGCAAAATTTAGTAAATTATTATAAAATAAAAATAATTAAAAAAGACCTCGAGCTCAAAAAAAAGTTCTTTTATTTATATATTATAAAGGTCGCATATAATACAATATAAAATTTATATATAACGGGGAGCACGCCATAAATACATAAGCCAAAATGGTATACAACAAATTTAGAAACAACAAAAGTATCAAAATTAACATAAATAGATTTAAAACAACAAGGGATAAATCGCTAAAAAAAAAATCAACAATTACTTTTTTATTAAGATGCAGAATTGCAGGTATTATCCCAAATTTTATAAAAAACTGTACGAAAAACATATATAATATTTTTGATAATAATTTATATAAAAAATCAACAATTCAACAAACACTTTCCAAATATTGACAAAATTTCCATAACAAACTGCTTAACTTACTATTACGACAAAAACATGAACTACTGAAACACAATGATGTAATGAAAGACGTAATCAAAAGCGAAATAGAAAAACAATTAACGGAAGAAGCTGGGGAACTGTGGTACAGCGAGGATGTTTTGACTAAATCGACATACATGAAAATTAAAGATATATGTACATACATAGAAAGAAATTTGAAAGACTAAGGGAATCACAAAAAGAGGAACTTGGAATTAAAATTAACAAAAATTGGTTTGTAAATAAAACTAATGTGGACGTTCCGGAGGAAGTTCAATGGGTTTTATCTCTGGGCAAAAAGCATGCCCTACCTGTTACCAAACATGAAGTCCCAATGCTCAAATTTATAACCGACGATGAGAATTTTGTTCAAACAATACAAGACAAAGAAGAACAGGAAATGGCCAGAACAACATTTACTACGATTATTGACAACCACATGAACAAAATACAACTGAAGGACAGAGACAAGTTTACGTTAATTGCGGTCGAAAAAGCATAAAAGTTTTTAGGGAAAAACAAGAACATTTTAATTTTAAACGTTGATAAGGGCAATATTACGGTGGCAATGGAAAAGGTTGACAAAGACGCAAAGATGGGGAGCATAATAGGTGACATGATGACATATCAAAGATGTAATAAAGACCCCACTTCCGTCCTTCAAAGGAAAAACAATGCATTGGTTGAGGAGCTTTTCAATACCAACGTTATTTCCGAAATTTAAAGGAAAAAACTAAAAACTGACGTGGCTTTCTCCGTATGTAAGACCATTCTCGTATACTGGCGTGGATTATTTGGGTCCATATTTAGTGTCAGTAGGGCGAAGGAGTGTAAAGCGGTGGGTAGCCCTTTTTACATGCTTAACAGTAAGGGCGATTCATTTAGAAGATGCAAGAGATTTGTCTACAGATGCAGTAATTTTATGTATACGTAACTTTGTTAACCGAAGAGGCTGTCCAGTACGCATAAGAAGCGATAGAGGTACCAACTTTATTGGAGCGAGTAAAGAGAAGCTGGTCATAGATGATACGAAAATAGCAAATGATTGTGGTCGACGTGGTATTGAATGGTTATTCAACACTCCTGCGAATCCGTCAGCTGGAGGCTGTTGGGAACGTATGGTGCGGGCAGTGAAAAGAGTGTTAGCGTTTACGCTAAAAGAAAAGTCGCCTCAAGTAGAAACCTTCGTGAGCCTGTTGATAGAAGCTGAAAACCTAGTAAATTCGCGACCCTTGACACATATTTTCATAGACAGCTCAGATCACGAGCCTCTTACCCCAAATCATTTTTTGCTTGTCTGTGCTAATATGGTTCAAACGTCAGCCGTACCAGGAAAAGTCTGCGTCAGAAAACAATGGCACATTTTGCAGCAACTTAAGCAAACATTTTGGAAGAGATTGGTGTTAGAATACCTGCCAGAATTAACGCGCCGAACAAAGTGGCATCAGCCGGTACAACCGATAAAGGTGAGTGATGTGGTTATTATATGTGACGACAATGAAGCACGTGGACAGTGGAAGAAGGGTGTAGTCGAAGAAGTATTTGTGGCATCTGACGGTCAAGTTCGTTCGGCAGTGGTAAGGACAGCGATGGGCAGGCTAAAAAGGCCTGCTTCAAAGTTAGCCGTTTTAGACGTTAGAAGTGAGTCTCCCAGATCGACTCACGGGCGGCGGATTGTTGCGGATTAAATCATTGTTTTAACGTATTCAATGCATTTTTATATATATTTAAATTTAACTGTATGTTTTTATACAATTTATAATATTGCCGGACTATTTGTCATTTAGTTTATCAACTCTGTGTTGGTCTCGTTAGTGTACTTAATTACAATCATGTCAACCCTATGTTGATCTCGTTCTTTTTATATTGTTCGTATTTTAAAACCTCACGAAGCTTAAAAACCTCATTATTAAGTGATTGGAAGACATATTGTATTTTTTAAACGTGGAAGTCGACAAAAGTCAAATTATAGAAATTATAGAAGCTCGTATTAAAAGGATAGAATTAAGTAAGTTTGTTTCTATATTCTTAATGTATTTAATAATATTGTCGATTAATTTGTTGTAGATAATAAAACAAATCAAACAACAGACACTATATTCACCAAAAATCACACAAGAAATTGTGTCATATTACAAATAATTTTATTAATAAAGATTTGCCATCAATATAACGTGTGTCTGGTTTTATTATTTCTGTCCAAACTAGTGTTACCGCCGTAACACTTGGACCCTAGTTGCTGCCGCAACAATAACTATTACCGAAAATATATAAATCTCTTATATTTGTTCCAGTATTATCTGAGAGATTTGAAAAATCTAAATTATTCAATAATGAAATGTATACCATAGCCCATAAATCTATCAACACGTTGACAAAATTGTACAGTAAAACCAACGATAAAATAGACAAATTAGACAAATCCAATATAATTTATAAAATACCATGTAATGGCAATGAATTTGGGATATGTAATAAAGTTTACATAGGTACCACAAAAAACAAACTGAAAACAAGAATTTCATCACAAAAATCGGATCAAAAATTACGGAATAATATTCCTACACAAAAAACGGCATTGTTATCCCACTGTGCACAAAGAAAACATCTCCTGATTTTGACAATGTACAAGTGTTACAGAGTGAAAATAACTACAAAAGACGATTCACATTGGAAATGTTACACATAATTAAAACAACAACTAGGATGAATTTCAAAGCCGATGTCGATGAGAATTCTGCGAGTGTGTACAGACATCTCGTCAACAAACGAAAATAGTGCAATTTTTTTCTTGTTTAAGCTCAGTTCACAATTAGACGATGTTAACACAACATAATAATAGTTAAATTTTTATTTCTGTTTAATAATTTTTTCAATGTAAGAGTTTTTGTTGTTTTTATATACATACGCGTTTGAATTTATACATTTGTTTGTTTATTTTTGTTACTTGTAATTTCTAGATTGTAGCCCAGAAGATGTTTTTCAATGAAAAACGAAATATCGGCAAAATTTAGTAAATTATTATAAAATAAAAATAATTAAAAAAGACCTCGAGCTCAAAAAAAAGTTCTTTTATTTATATATTATAAAGGTCGCATATAATACAATATAAAATTTATATATAACGGGGAGCACGCCATAAATACATAAGCCAAAATGGTATACAACAAATTTAGAAACAACAAAAGTATCAAAATTAACATAAATAGATTTAAAACAACAAGGGATAAATCGCTAAAAAAAAAATCAACAATTACTTTTTTATTAAGATGCAGAATTGCAGGTATTATCCCAAATTTTATAAAAAACTGTACGAAAAACATATATAATATTTTTGATAATAATTTATATAAAAAATCAACAATTCAACAAACACTTTCCAAATATTGACAAAATTTCCATAACAAACTGCTTAACTTACTATTACGACAAAAACATGAACTACTGAAACACAATGATGTAATGAAAGACGTAATCAAAAGCGAAATAGAAAAACAATTAACGGAAGAAGCTGGGGAACTGTGGTACAGCGAGGATGTTTTGACTAAATCGACATACATGAAAATTAAAGATATATGTACATACATAGAAAGAAATTTGAAAGACTAAGGGAATCACAAAAAGAGGAACTTGGAATTAAAATTAACAAAAATTGGTTTGTAAATAAAACTAATGTGGACGTTCCGGAGGAAGTTCAATGGGTTTTATCTCTGGGCAAAAAGCATGCCCTACCTGTTACCAAACATGAAGTCCCAATGCTCAAATTTATAACCGACGGTGAGAATTTTGTTCAAACAATACAAGACAAAGAAGAACAGGAAATGGCCAGAACAACATTTACTACGATTATTGACAACCACATGAACAAAATACAACTGAAGGACAGAGACAAGTTTACGTTAATTGCGGTCGAAAAAGCATAAAAGTTTTTAGGGAAAAACAAGAACATTTTAATTTTAAACGTTGATAAGGGCAATATTACGGTGGCAATGGAAAAGGTTGACAAAGACGCAAAGATGGGGAGCATAATAGGTGACATGATGACATATCAAAGATGTAATAAAGACCCCACTTCCGTCCTTCAAAGGAAAAACAATGCATTGGTTGAGGAGCTTTTCAATACCAACGTTATTTCCGAAATTTAAAGGAAAAAACTAAAAACTGACGTGGCCGTAGCTTCGAGAATATATGGACTTCCTAAAATCCATAAGGAAGACAATCCATTAAGACCTATATGCTCCAATATTAATGCCCCTTCGAGTGAACTCTGCAAATACATTACCGGGATTTTAAGGAGTATTACGGAGAACTCGGTATATAATGTTAAAGACTCGGTGCAATTTAGAAATAAGATTAAGGACTTGACTATTAGCGACGATGAAAGATTAATCTCGTTTAATGTAGTGTCCCTGTTTCCAAGCGTATCTGTCGATTTAGCATTAAGAATTATAGAGGATAGATGGGAAGATATTGCAACACACACCAACATGACAAAGGGCTTATTTTTGAGAATTTTAAGATTCTGAATAAAGGACAACCGCTATTTAAAATTCAAGGACAAAATATATACACAAAAGAAGGGACTTCCCATGGGTTCACCAGCATCCCCAATTGTGGCGGACATTGTTATAGAAAAACTACTTGACACCTGTATTGGAAAATTATAAACTAAGCCTAAGTTTCTATCTAAGTATGTAGATCAGTACTATTCAACCTTTTTGGCTCGTGTACCACTAAATTCACGACAAACTTTGCGCGTACCACCAAAAAAAATATAATGTACTGAAAAAATAATTAGATCAATAAATACCAAACAATTTTAAAATTTTTAATCCATTTTATTTATTAATAATAAAAAACAATAAAATTAAAACAAAATAATAAAAATAACAAAAAACATAACAAGAACATGTACATTAAAAATATATTTTAATAAGGAAATTTTTCATTTAATTTTTATACAACTTAAAATAAATTAGTAAAAAAAGAAATTTTTAAAAAATTTAAGAAATTAAACATTAAGAAAGAATTATTCAAAGTTAATAAAAAACGAAACAAAATTAAAAATAATGCATTTATAAAAAACTTAACAGAACGAGTAAATTAATGTATTCTTATTAAGAGATCTTTCATTTGATTTTTATCCAACTATTAAATATAATTTAATAAAAAATAAACTTTACAATAGAACTATTCAAAGTAAAGAAAAAAAACGAAACAAAAATGTATTTGCAATTAATTTTATAAAAATCCGAATCAATGAGATCGTTGGCACTGCATTTTTGATATTAGAGTTTTATGTCTGGTTCAATTTTTGTAAACTATAATCTCATACTTGGCTCAAAGTTCATCGTTGTTCGGTATTTATTTTTGATTATCACCATTGAGGAAAATCCTTGTTCACATAAATATGTGGAGGTGAATGGCAACAAATACTTAACTGCTTCACGATATAATGATTCATATTCAGTTTTCTGTTTCATCCAAAATGAAAAAGGATTCGTGTTTTGGAAAGCTATTTTTTGTGTTGGATTACAGGATATATCAATTAATGATTCCTTATCTTTAAAACACAATTTTGAACGTTGTTGCTCCAAAAATGGATTTTGTATCCATAAATGGTCTTCATGGCTTTTAGGAAAATAATTACTGAATTTGATTATTAACATTTTACAATGACTAATAATGCAAGTTTTTAGCTCAATTGTGGGTTCAAATTTATTTTCAAATAGAAATTGTTCCAATTTTGAAAATGATTCATAACTGTTGTTTTCAACAGCATTTACGATTAAATTTAACTTTTTAATCATTGCTTTTATTTTTCCATGTACCTCAAAAGGTGTCTTTGATGAGCCTTGTAGACTTAAATTT
Source organism: Pollenia amentaria (assembly GCA_943735925.1). Lineage (NCBI taxonomy): Eukaryota > Metazoa > Arthropoda > Insecta > Diptera > Polleniidae > Pollenia > Pollenia amentaria. The sequence goes on along the minus strand of OX031006.1, from coordinate 120,873,042 downwards.
AATTCATTTTAACGCGAGAAAATATCTGATAAATAAGCTAACTTTGCTACCCAAATTTCATCTAAAAATTTATTGTAAAAATCATTATTAATTTGTTGCAAAAATATTTGAACTTCTGTACGTAGCTCCAAAAGCCGAGTAAGCATTCTTCCTCTTGATAGCCATCTTACCTCAGTATTCATAAGAAGATTGGTATATGCACTTTCCATTTCGATACACAACTCTTTAAACAAGCGACAATTAAGTGATATTGATTTTATAAAATTAATTATCTTAACTGCATCATCAAGTACTTCTTTTAGGTCACTTGGTATTTTTTTCGAAACCAAAGCTTCCCGATGTATAACACAATGGGTAAATGCACAGTCTGGAGCAACAGATTTTACTTTTGTAGTTACCCCATTATATTTTCCCGTCATTGCTCGGGCACCATCCGTGCATAACCCAACGCATCGCTTCGAAATGTGTACAACAAATTCGTATTATTGTTCTCAGTTGTGCGTTTGTTTATTTCGAGGAAAACAAAACACACACGTTTTAAATTAACAAGCATACTCTTTTGCTTTTTGTTGAACGAATATTTTACTCATTCGTTTATTCGCTTACATATGTAATTTTTTATTAAATGTAGATGACAGTGTTACTTAAATTTAAAAATTCAAAATTTCACAAAAAAGGTATACTTTTAGGATGATTTTTCTTTTTGTTTCCAATAGCAAAATATAAATCGTTAAAATGTTAAAAGATTTCGCGTACCACCTGGCAATTTTTCGCGTACCATAGGTTGAATGGCACTGATGTAGAAGATCCTTTTGGAATTGTAAGGGAGAGTGCAATAGAAGACATAATGACGAGTCTGAACGATTTTCACCCTAGTATTAAGTTTACTATGGAGTCTGAGTGCAGTAAAAAGTTACCATATCTGGACACAATCGTGATAAGGAGAAATGGTACACTCAAATTGACTGGTATCAAAAACCTAGTGCCTCAAGTAGAATAGTTAATTTCTATTCTAAACATCCAAAAAGAATTATTATCAACAAGACAAACAATTTAATAAGAAGGGTGTTAACTATAAGTGACGCAGATTTCCACAGAAATAACGTCAAAAAGATCAAAAGGATACTTAGTGACAACAATTTTGCAATTAATCTGTCTAATAAATTACTTTATAACTATTATGAATATAAAACAAAGAATTTAAATGGTGAACAACAACCGAAAATATATAAATCTCCTATATTTGTTCCAGTATTATCTGAGAGATTTGAAAAATCTAAATTATTCAATAATGAAATGTATACCATAGCCCATAAATCTATCAGCACGTTGACAAAATTGTAAAGTAAACCCAAAGATAAAATAGACAAATCCAATATAATTTATAAAATACCATGTAATGGCAATGAATTTGGGATATGTAATAAAGTTTACATAGGTACCACAAAAAACAAACTGAACTGACACAAATCGGATTAAAAATTACGGAATAATATTCCTACACAAAAAACGGCATTGTTATCCCACTGTCAAAGAAAACACTCTCCTGATTTTGGCAATGTACAAGTGTTACAGAGTAAAAATAACTACAAAATTCACATTGGAAATATTACACATAATTAAAACAACAACTAGGATAAATTTTAAAGCCCATGTCGATAAGAATTCTGCGAGAGTGTACAGACATCTCGTCAACAAACGAAAATAGGGCAATTTTTTTTCTTGTTTAACCTCAGTTCACAATTAGACGATGTTAACACAACATAACAATAGTTAAGTTTTTATTTCTGTTTAATAATTTTTTCAATGTAAGAGTTTTTGTTGTTTTTATATACATACGCGTTTGAATTTATACATTTGTTTGTTTATTTTTGTGACTTGTAATTTCTAGATTATAGCCCAGAAGATGTTTTTCAATGAAAAACGAAATATCGGCAAAATTTAATAAATTATTATAAAATAAAAATAATTAAAAAAGACCTCGAGCTCAAAAAAAAAGTTCTTTTATTTATATATTATAAAGGTCGAATAAAATACAATATAAAATTTATATAATAATATTTACAGTATTAACAGTATAATTTTTACAGAGGAATTATGTATGAAAAGATTGCCATCACTACGAGACAGGTATGCAAAGGAGAAAAGAAATGAAAAGGTTGCATCTGGTAGTGGCGCTGATTTCACACATCATATATTGTACATATACATATACATATACATATACATATACATATACATATACATATACATATACATATACATATACATATACATATACATATACATATACATATACATATACATATACATATACATATACATATACATATACATATACATATACATATACATATACATATACATATACATATACATATACATATACATATACATATACATATACATATACATATACATATACATATACATATACATATACATATACATATACATATACATATACATATACATATACATATACATATACATATACATATACATATACATATACATATACATATACATATACATATACATATACATATACATATACATATACATATACATATACATATACATATACATATACATATACATATACATATACATATACATATACATATACATATACATATACATATACATATACATATACATATACATATACATATACATATACATATACATATACATATACATATACATATACATATACATATACATATACATATACATATACATATACATATACATATACATATACATATACATATACATATACATATACATATACATATACATATACATATACATATACATATACATATACATATACATATACATATACATATACATATACATATACATATACATATACATATACATATACATATACATATACATATACATATACATATACATATACATATACATATACATATACATATACATATACATATACATATACATATACATATACATATACATATACATATACATATACATATACATATACATATACATATACATATACATATACATATACATATACATATACATATACATATACATATACATATACATATACATATACATATACATATACATATACATATACATATACATATACATATACATATACATATACATATACATATACATATACATATACATATACATATACATATACATATACATATACATATACATATACATATACATATACATATACATATACATATACATATACATATACATATACATATACATATACATATACATATACATATACATATACATATACATATACATATACATATACATATACATATACATATACATATACATATACATATACATATACATATACATATACATATACATATACATATACATATACATATACATATACATATACATATACATATACATATACATATACATATACATATACATATACATATACATATACATATACATATACATATACATATACATATACATATACATATACATATACATATACATATACATATACATATACATATACATATACATATACATATACATATACATATACATATACATATACATATACATATACATATACATATACATATACATATACATATACATATACATATACATATACATATACATATACATATACATATACATATACATATACATATACATATACATATACATATACATATACATATACATATACATATACATATACATATACATATACATATACATATACATATACATATACATATACATATACATATACATATACATATACATATACATATACATATACATATACATATACATATACATATACATATACATATACATATACATATACATATACATATACATATACATATACATATACATATACATATACATATACATATACATATACATATACATATACATATACATATACATATACATATACATATACATATACATATACATATACATATACATATACATATACATATACATATACATATACATATACATATACATATACATATACATATACATATACATATACATATACATATACATATACATATACATATACATATACATATACATATACATATACATATACATATACATATACATATACATATACATATACATATACATATACATATACATATACATATACATATACATATACATATACATATACATATACATATACATATACATATACATATACATATACATATACATATACATATACATATACATATACATATACATATACATATACATATACATATACATATACATATACATATACATATACATATACATATACATATACATATACATATACATATACATATACATATACATATACATATACATATACATATACATATACATATACATATACATATACATATACATATACATATACATATACATATACATATACATATACATATACATATACATATACATATACATATACATATACATATACATATACATATACATATACATATACATATACATATACATATACATATACATATACATATACATATACATATACATATACATATACATATACATATACATATACATATACATATACATATACATATACATATACATATACATATACATATACATATACATATACATATACATATACATATACATATACATATACATATACATATACATATACATATACATATACATATACATATACATATACATATACATATACATATACATATACATATACATATACATATACATATACATATACATATACATATACATATACATATACATATACATATACATATACATATACATATACATATACATATACATATACATATACATATACATATACATATACATATACATATACATATACATATACATATACATATACATATACATATACATATACATATACATATACATATACATATACATATACATATACATATACATATACATATACATATACATATACATATACATATACATATACATATACATATACATATACATATACATATACATATACATATACATATACATATACATATACATATACATATACATATACATATACATATACATATACATATACATATACATATACATATACATATACATATACATATACATATACATATACATATACATATACATATACATATACATATACATATACATATACATATACATATACATATACATATACATATACATATACATATACATATACATATACATATACATATACATATACATATACATATACATATACATATACATATACATATACATATACATATACATATACATATACATATACATATACATATACATATACATATACATATACATATACATATACATATACATATACATATACATATACATATACATATACATATACATATACATATACATATACATATACATATACATATACATATACATATACATATACATATACATATACATATACATATACATATACATATACATATACATATACATATACATATACATATACATATACATATACATATACATATACATATACATATACATATACATATACATATACATATACATATACATATACATATACATATACATATACATATACATATACATATACATATACATATACATATACATATACATATACATATACATATACATATACATATACATATACATATACATATACATATACATATACATATACATATACATATACATATACATATACATATACATATACATATACATATACATATACATATACATATACATATACATATACATATACATATACATATACATATACATATACATATACATATACATATACATATACATATACATATACATATACATATACATATACATATACATATACATATACATATACATATACATATACATATACATATACATATACATATACATATACATATACATATACATATACATATACATATACATATACATATACATATACATATACATATACATATACATATACATATACATATACATATACATATACATATACATATACATATACATATACATATACATATACATATACATATACATATACATATACATATACATATACATATACATATACATATACATATACATATACATATACATATACATATACATATACATATACATATACATATACATATACATATACATATACATATACATATACATATACATATACATATACATATACATATACATATACATATACATATACATATACATATACATATACATATACATATACATATACATATACATATACATATACATATACATATACATATACATATACATATACATATACATATACATATACATATACATATACATATACATATACATATACATATACATATACATATACATATACATATACATATACATATACATATACATATACATATACATATACATATACATATACATATACATATACATATACATATACATATACATATACATATACATATACATATACATATACATATACATATACATATACATATACATATACATATACATATACATATACATATACATATACATATACATATACATATACATATACATATACATATACATATACATATACATATACATATACATATACATATACATATACATATACATATACATATACATATACATATACATATACATATACATATACATATACATATACATATACATATACATATACATATACATATACATATACATATACATATACATATACATATACATATACATATACATATACATATACATATACATATACATATACATATACATATACATATACATATACATATACATATACATATACATATACATATACATATACATATACATATACATATACATATACATATACATATACATATACATATACATATACATATACATATACATATACATATACATATACATATACATATACATATACATATACATATACATATACATATACATATACATATACATATACATATACATATACATATACATATACATATACATATACATATACATATACATATACATATACATATACATATACATATACATATACATATACATATACATATACATATACATATACATATACATATACATATACATATACATATACATATACATATACATATACATATACATATACATATACATATACATATACATATACATATACATATACATATACATATACATATACATATACATATACATATACATATACATATACATATACATATACATATACATATACATATACATATACATATACATATACATATACATATACATATACATATACATATACATATACATATACATATACATATACATATACATATACATATACATATACATATACATATACATATACATATACATATACATATACATATACATATACATATACATATACATATACATATACATATACATATACATATACATATACATATACATATACATATACATATACATATACATATACATATACATATACATATACATATACATATACATATACATATACATATACATATACATATACATATACATATACATATACATATACATATACATATACATATACATATACATATACATATACATATACATATACATATACATATACATATACATATTTTTTTTTTTTTTTTTCGAGAGAGAGAGCGGGGAGATTTCTCCCAACGGAGACGGTACCGCGACCAAACCAGGTCTATTGTACCCACCCCCCTTTAGTTGGCCAAAAGACCCTCTGCTTCCCAGAGAAACCCAAGAAGGTCTTTTGCCGGTATTACACCGACTCGGGACGCGCCCATCGTACCGTGCCCCAAGTGTCTCCTTCTGGCCCATGCCAGCGCGGGGCAGTCACACAATAGGTGCTTTGTAGTTTCGTCCTCTTCACGGCATAGTCTACATTCCTGGTCCTCTGCCAGACCCATCCGAAAGAGGTGGTGCTTGACCGTATGGTGGCCCGTCAAATAAGCCACCAACAGCCGTAAATCTCGTCTGTTGAGACCCTTTGTCTCCAGTGTACTCCCGGGAAATATAAATTCCTTCGCCTGACGCATTCCCGGTAGCGATACCCAGTATTTTCTGTGCTCGCTGAGAGCCCATTCCCCCAATAGAGATTGGGTAGTGGCCCAGCTTAACCCACAAAAGGGCTCGGGGCCCACCATTTGGGCATTTGCTCCAGCCCTAGCCAGTTCATCAGCCCTATCGTTACCCGGAACCCCTGAGTGTCCCGGCACCCAACAGAGTGTCACTCTGTTTCTTGAGCCCAGCTCCTGTAGCCTTCCCCGGCATTCCGCCACCAACTTCGAGGACAATTTCCAGGAAGAGAGTGCCTTAATGGCCGCTTGGCTATCAGTGAATATCGCAATGCTGTTTCCTATCATTCCCTTGTTAAGAATGTTGCTACAGCACACATCGATGGCGTGGATCTCGGCCTGGAATACACTTGGTGTTCTTCCCATGGCTATCGAGATTCGCGTGTTTGGTCCAAATACCCCAGCACCCACCCCGTGCTCCGATTTGGATCCATCGGTATACCAGCGTAGTCCCTGGTTACCCTCACAGGGATTTCCACTGTCCCAGGCTCCCCCATTTGGGAGGATCGTGCTAAACCTTCTGTTAAAGCTCAGTTCCGTGGTCTTAATGTCCGCCCTAGTGCAGACTGATAGACTAGGAGCTAATTTCATCAGACCAGCGTGTCCGTTGACCCCATCTGACAGTCCGGATGTTTGTTGGATCCTAAGGAGACTCGATATTGCGACCTTCCTTATATGGATGTGTAATGGCAAGATGCCCAAAATAGTTTCAAGTGCCGCTGTTGGACATGTGCGCATCACCCCCGTCAGAGCTACACAGACCATTCTCTGTAGCCTTCCGCACTTTTGAATCGCCGACACCTGCTGAATCTTTGGCCACCATACCAGGGATCCATAGGTGATTATCGGTCTGATCATCATGAAATAAAGCCACTTAATCATGCTAGGGCCAAAGCCCCAGGTCTTCCCAAAGAAGCTCTTACAAGCCCAGAAGGCCCTAAGTGCCTTCTTCAGGGTCGCATCCAAGTGCGAGTTCCAGTTTAGCCGTTTATCCAGAACAATTCCCAGGTACTTGACTTCATTGGAGTACTCGATTTCCGTCCCATTCACTGTCAGTCTACCCAAACTGTGTTTATATCTTCTCGTGAACGGGACCACGACCGCTTTTTGGGGGTTGATGTTCAGCCCCCTTTCATGGCACCATTTGAGAACCTTGTCGAGAGCACCCTGCATCACCTCAGTGATTGTTCTCTCGAATTTTCCGGTCACAATGATGGCCAGGTCGTCCGCATAACCAATGGCCCGCAGGCCATATTCCTCAAGTCTGACGAGCAGGTCATCAATCACAAGGCACCATAGCAGGGGAGAAAGTACCCCACCCTGTGGACAACCTTTAACAGCACTAATGCTGACGCTAGCGTCATCCCAAGAGGCGGTAATTCTCCGTTGTCTCAGCATGGCGCCGATCCAATTGATGGTATAATCATCTATCCGTTTTTGCGACAAAGCATCCTTGATAGAGTCGTAACTTGTGTTGTCGAAGGCACCCTCCACGTCAAGAAAAGCACATAGTGCAATATCCTTGTTGTTATGTGCCTTCTCTATTTGCGCAACCAGATGGTGCAATGCTACTTCCGTCGACCTACCCTTCTGATAGGCGAACTGCGTTCCGTGCAATGGCGCGGAGATTCTCAGCTCGTCCCGGATGTGCAGGTCCAGTAGCCGCTCAACAGTTTTAAGCAGAAATGATGTGAGGCTAATAGGCCTATAGGACTTCGGCTTCTCTAGCGGCTTGTTGCCAGATTTGGGGATAAACACCACTCTGACCGCTCTCCACGCGGTCGGAATATGACCCCAGGTGAAGCTAGCCTTAAACAGACCAATTAGCGGGTCCATTATAATATTAAGACTTTCCTGTATTAATACCGGGAAAATCCCGTCACCACCTGGTGACTTGTAAGGGCTGAAGGAGCCAACTGCCCAGCGAACCCTGTCCTTGTCAAAAATTCTACCGGCCAATCCCGTGGCTCGTCCAGCTCCTGGGATTGCCGCTTCGATCTCAGCGTGTTCATTACCCGTCACAATGGTAGAGCCTGGGAAATGAACTTGTAGCAGGGTTTCCAGAGTTTCCCTACGATTTGTAGTGAAGGTACCATCTGTTCTCTCCACTAGGCCCACTCCGTTGGAGTGTCCTTTGGCCATTACCCTATGAAGCCTTGCCGCATCAGGGAGGTTTGCTATGCCACTGCAAAAGCTCCTCCATGTATCCCTTTTGGATTTGCGTAAGGATCTGTTGTAATCAGTAAGAGCACATTTGTACTCCTGCCAATTCTTAGTCTTCTTTGCCTTGTTGAATAACCTTCTGACCTGTCGCCGCTTCAGTTCGAGCGTGTCGTTCCACCATGGAGTTCTACGGCTGGAGCTGAAGTTGCGTATGGTCGTGCTCTCCCGAAAGGATGAGATCAGTGTATCCTCTACAAGGTTG